>JANFOE010001577.1:0-230580 GCA_025667525.1 Glebionis coronaria | reverse complement strand
ACAAAACCACTAGCAACGAAACCACTTCTCACAATACACACAGGCAAACTACTCTCAAAATCTCTCATCCTCTCCACCATTGCCGTCCCATTCACCATCACCCATTTGATCAATTTAGCCATAAACTTTATGTTATCTACACACATAATGAAGAACCCTTGAAGCCTTGTTGATTGGTGATCATAATAACATCAAAGGAGGTGATTTTCTTGTGTCCTAGGGCTTATTCTCAAAAATATTCTTGTGATTGATGATCTTGAAGATAAATTTGGTGTACATCAAGGTGTTGTCATCAAAAGACAAGTTATAGTCTTGGTTGGTAAACAAGATCATCCTTTCCATTTTCTTTGTTATTTTGTAAAGATCAAATGTATTTTTCTTTCTTATGGTATATGTATATGATGATATATGATGATAAAAATGTTGTTGTGGGGATCAAGTGTTGATAAACATGGTTAAAAATATGGAAAACCATATGTAAAAAGGTTAAAATCTTGCTTAATAAGTTAGCTGTATAAAAACAGTAACTAACCATATGTTAAACTGATAAAATGGCAAAGTGGAATCAATATACAGTAAGTATTAGGTCTTGTACAAATGTGAGAGTTGGCCATGCAATGGAATCATTATAATGAGTGAGATATGATCAAAACAAAATTAGACTTGGATGAGCAGTAGCTAAAACTAAGTTATTTGTAACACATAATATGAAGTCTATGTCATCCAAAAACAAGCTTCTATCTCCTTGTAGACTCAAGATATGGTATAAATGGTGAAAATGAAACTAAAAATCAGATTTTTTGAAATTAAAGTTTAATAGTATTATAATAGCACTCAAATAAATATAGTATAAAATGTAACTTAAAACCCACTAACTTATATATTACATTTATATAATATGTACAATAATAAATAAAAGGGACATTTTATAAAATGGTAGTTTGATAAGTTTTATAAGTTATAAAACTATAAACATGATTTTTACGTCTTTTCGGCTAAAACCGTAAAATTAACGTTTTCGTCAATTAAAACTTAGATGGTCGGACCGTTCTAATGTAAACTTTTTATAACTCATATACTGATATATAAGTACCTATTACAAGTAAAAACCGATAAAACCCGAGCTTTATAGCATTTGGACATTAACGGGCCAAGTTAGCCTTATTGGACTATTAATCCGACTAATTTGGCTAAACACTTATAAACTTACTCATTGGGCTTAACCCACTTGGGCCCAATATTTAAAGTATAATACTGATATAAAAATGTAAAATGGATTAATATAAGGTAATGGGCTTATAATAGGCTTATTGGGCCTAAACATGTAAAGAAGATAAATTGGTGAAACTAGTATAAATATTTACCAACACTTGACACTATAATGAGTAAATAAAGATGTACAATCCCAATTGATCATCATCATATTTATAAAATCATCATATGTATACATAGTTATTGTTTTTATAAGTCATTCGACAAGAGTCTAAGACGAGTATTATTTGTCTAGGTTTCCGTGATTGAAGCACGTACCGTACATCCAAATCGCCAATAACCCGCCTTTTTCCAATCACGTGAGATCATAGCCTCACACTCATTTAAATGTTTTATGAAATGTTTTATAAACCCGCGAGGGAGATAACATGTTAGTTTTAATAAAATAGGACACCAGTTGTCCCGATTTTTTGCTTATTTGTTGGAAATACGTTTTACGCATTTAGAAAGTCTCGGTCACTCCAACCATGTAGTTATAGGCTCGTAGTTAAGTTAAGTAGTATTTATTACATAGCCCGACCCATGATCATGTTCATGGGCCGGAAAGGACTTGGGGTATTTAAACCTCTTTCCACCATGGAAAGAGGTGTTGGTTGTTTTATTCTCTCATTTCAATATATGTGTTTTCTTTCATTTCTCTCTCTAACTTTCTCTCTCTAGAAAAACATCAACCCCCTTGTTTCACAAGATTATCATTGTTCTACAATTGGTATCAAGAGCATGGGATGAGATAAAGGCTTGTTTTTGTGTTGAGTTGTGTATTTACATTCGTAGATTACAAACTAGCTTTTTGGCCGAAATATTCAAAAAAATTTTTTCGTTTGATCATAGTGATAAGTAGTGTAACATAGGAATTTGGGCTTAAACGTGTTCTTCGTATCTTGGATTTCATTAAACTTCAGTTTTCTTGGATCAAAAGTGCAAAAAAGTGTGTTTTTCTACATTCCGAAATTTCAGCAGACGCATCCATCGGAAAGTACAAAAGGTACTTGGGCCTCCATCGCAATACCTTAACCATCGGAAAGGGTTAGGGTACTACTTTGCGATCGTTGGATTTTTCATTACTTATTCCGATCTGAATCATTCCGATAGCTATTGCGATCTAGAGATTCCGACGGGTATAAGGAAGGTGTGTTAAGTCGTTTACTCTGCTCAAATTTTGTAAACCACTTTGCGATCTAGATCATTGCGATAGATATTGCGATCTGAAGCATTCCGATAGACATCGCATTGCGATCTAGACATTCCGATACCATCATCATCGCTACACGGTTACATTGCGATCTAAAATCATTACGATCTGAACTGATTCCGATAGTAAGACTTTCCGATCTAGGTATTCCGACAGAAAGAACATTGCGACAGAACTGGTTTTAGATACTTAGTGGATTTTCTTCTATTTGGCATTTAATTTGGTAATTTGGAACGTTCAAAAGCTAATACCACAACAAGATAACAACATCTTTTAGTTAACAACACAAAAAACTCATAACTTTATTTCATTGTTCGATCATCTTGATAATCTTATTCAAGGGATCACAAAATGAATTCACATTCAATTTATGCCAACTATGACTTCACTCACCGATATATCGATCATTTCGGGGTACCGATACTCGCCCGCCTTTGCTCATCAAAGACTTTTTTGAATCATGGCAAAGTCGAATGAGAACATACATCATGGGCAAACAAAGTGGTCGACTTATGCTAGAATCAATTGACAAAGGTCCATTAGATTGGGGAGAGGTTACCATCAACAATGTGACAAGGCCAAGGCAGTATCATGAGTTAACCGATGCCAACAAAGCCATTGCAGATGCCGATGAAAGGGCTGTTCAGACAATTCTTCAAGCCCCTTCCACCTGATATCTTCAGAATGGTGAGTGAACATAAAGTGGCCAAGGATCTTTGGGATCGACTTGCGGTTTTGCTACAAGGGACATCTCTCACTAAGCAAGAACGAGAATGTCATATTATATGATTTGTTTGATAGATTCCAATACATTCTAGGGGAGACTCTCCATGATTTTTACTGGCGTTTTACCACTCTGATGAATGACATGAATGTCTATAATCTAAGGATTGAACAATTCCAGTTAAACACCAAGTTTTTGAACACACTACCCCCTGAATGGATGTCAATATGTGACGGATGTCAAAATGATTCGTGATCTACACAAGTCCAACTTAGATCAACTGTATGCTTTCTTACAACAACATGAAAAGCATGTGATCCAAACCGAATCTCTCAAGGACCCTATCATGAACCAATGGCATTATTGGCAAATCATCCTACACTATCATATCACAACTCTCCGCTTGCTTTAGGACACAAATCTTCATATCAACCTGTGTATCAAACACCAAGCTTTCCACAATACTCGATTCTGCCACCGCCACCAACATCTTATCACCAACCAGCAACATCATCATCACAAGGAGATTCACACCCATCACCTTATGCTTCACACCAGTATTCACCGTATCAACCTCCCACCAACCCTGCTAGTACCTATCCACCACTCGAGGCTCCTCAACATCATTACTCACATCAAGAAAGTGTTCCAACCAATCAGTTTGTTGCTCAACCAGCATCAGTGATGTAGTGGTTTTGTACCCTTTAGGAAAAGGATCACAAATGGTGGAAGTATTAAGTGTCGGTTTAGGAAAACCGAGCACCAATGACCAAGCAAGTTCGTTTCCCAAGGAGGCAAGTGCGTTGTGATGAGAGTTGATTTTTGTTTGAGATTATATTGATTGAAAAAGAAATGAGAAAGGAAAGAAAAGACGGTTACGAAAACTAATTAAACTACGACGAAAAAGGCGTAAACGTAAAACCGTAAAAAACGACAAAAATAAAAAATTTCAACCTAAAAATTAATTATAAGCTAAAACAAGTCTAAAATAATATAAATAAGGAATAAAATCCAATAAAAATATTTTAAAACCTTTTATTAATTAAATATTCAATTTTAAATGCTAATTAAAGCCCTAAAATTAAATATAATTAATCAAAATGTCCAAAATATGATTTTATTGAACAAATAACTTACTTATATTATCTAAAGACTAAAAAGTATTTTTTTGTATTTTTAAATTACTTTTTACTATTTTTAAATTACTTAAAACTATTTTAAAATTAAAATAATTATAAAAAATGATTTAATAATGCTAAAAATAATCTACCAATTTTAAAAATCCTATTTTACTCTAGTGAACAGTAGAAAAATGAAAAGTCTTGAAAAATATTAAATTTCCCACTAAATGACAAAACTAGTTTAATTAAAACCCTAATTAACTTAAATTAATTATAAAAATTAATTAAAAAGGTGAACAGTAACTAATTTTTAAACCAAAAACCTTAAAATATCATTCTAAGTTCAGAAAAATTGATTAAACCTAAAAATATTACTTTTTGGCACTAAAAGACAAAAACAGAAACTTTAAAATTAATTAAAAATAGCTAAATAACCTAGAAATTACTAAATGAACAGTAAATAAAAATTTTATTAATCAGAAAAATCCTAAATTAAATAAGAAAAATAATGGCACTGGTTTCAAGGTCTAATTCAAAAATTTAAGCACTAAAGACAAAATTATGAACTTCTGAAAGTGACTTGTGATGGTTTTCTGTCTTTTAGCTAGGCAGTGGAAACCAGTGAACTACCAGTGGGAAAGGAGTTCCCACTGCTAGTGTATAATTTTGAGCAGTTGAGTATTAAGCTTAGGAAAGCTTAATTTGGGCTTATTTTTGGACAAAAAGGCAACCCTATACTCAGTTGAGTATAGGGAGTCAATAATCAACACAAAAACAAGCAGCAAGTAATCAACAATTAGCACAAAATCACACAATCAAAGCTAAACATGGCATTTCAAGTTGATGTGACAAATGAGCAGGTCTGGTGGTTATGTTGCTTAACAGTTTGCACACAAGTGACTTCCAAAGTCCAAAAATAAACACACAAATGCTCCAATCAACTGACAAACCAACTGCTAACCTCTATCAATCTAGGTCTTAACAGTTTAATGAAATCCAAGAGCAAAATTAGAACAAAACAAGCAGAAAACTTGGTGATGCAATTTAAGCTATGCTATTCCACTTTTAACCAATCAACTTGCTACAAAACTGACACCAAACTAGACTAAGATTAACAATAAACCTAACACCATCCTATTTGAGCTCTCTAACACGTTTTCAATCATAAACAACAAATTTTTACCCTGCTAAATCAGATATCCAAACACCCCTTTATATATTTTTGAAAACGTTTTTTCAATTCAAATCCTTTTAAAACTCCTACAAACTGAGCAAATTGGCATCTAACATGCATGAAACACCTTTTAACTCAAATCTAAACAACTTACAAACACAATCAACACTTTTCCAACAAGATCACATAAAACTGCTTTATCTGAAACTTTAGAAAAGGAAAAGAGAATTTTTACCTTAGGCCCTCACATCCAAGGACCTAATGGATGTAAATCCACCTCCCTACCAACTCGGGTTGGTGCTGAAACAACTATCAACAACAATGCAAACCTGAAAATTCAAAAAAACAAAACAAGAACAAGCATAGGATATATTCTGTTTTAACTTTTTCTTTCTTAAAAAACTTTCACAAATCTTTCTAAACCTCTCAATGATAACCTTCAAAGCATTAACTTAATAAATTAAAATTGTAAATACCAATTCTTAACACAAGTTCTTACCAAGAACTTGCTCAAAAATCAGAAACTTAAAAAAAACTTTGTTGAAAACTTCTTGAACACAAACTGGAAGAAAGATGAACAACTCTTAAAATTTAAAATGCTGGAAAGTAAATGGATCACAGTTTCAATGTAGGTTAAAAAAAACTTTTCATTAATTTTTAAAGAAAATAAAATTACATTAAAACTGGAACAAAAGGGCAAACCACATGTTGGTGCTCCTTTTATACTAATCCTAAGATGATTCTAGAATTCTGAATAAAAAATACAAATGGGAAACCCTAGCTAATGAAAATCCGAATTTACCCTTTGAAAATTATTCAAACTTGGTCATAGCTCTTCATGTGATGTGCCAGCCTTTTAAAATTGATCTTGAACGTTGCTTTGACCCTTTGGGAAGAAGGAATTGATGCTGAACGTTGATGGACTGCAAGATGCTGATTTTGCCCAAAATGGAGGAGCAGGGGACACGTGTGGGGACCATTTGGGTGGAGGGAAATTGTTTTTGTGAGGTGGGTTTGAGTTAGGGAAGGGTAAATCATGTTTCTGGATAGTTTAAGGGATTAACCATTTGCTTTGGGTGAATTAGGTAATTAGGGTTTATGGGTGAGGGTGATGATAAACAGTGAGTTTAATCTGGTTTAATGTTTGAAATTAGTGTTTACCACCAAAACCAAGTTTAAGTTATAACCCGGTTTTAAATAAGTTAAATGAGAGATGGTGGATTCCTGACATGGCATAATGGAGGAGGTTTATTGGTGGTTTGACTAGTCTATGTGACGTGTCAAGTGGCTAGTGGGTGATAGCAGTTTTGTTGTCTGGTCAATAAAGGCCCCCCATTTATCTTTTTTCCTTCATTTTGTAATAAATTGCTTCAAACTCCTTCCCCTTTGATAATAACTTTCAGCAATTGTCATTTTTGGCACCAAAGTTTTCAAAACTTATATCAAGGATTAATTATGCAATTAATGCATTCTTCAAGGGCCATTCTTGTAATGTCTTCAAACTTCAAGGTCTTTGATGTGTTTGTTGACTTTTTGGAGGACCATTATTGACAATTTAGTTTTGATGAGGGACTAAATTTGCCAATTCTTCAAAGTTAAGGGTCCTTTTTGTAATTTTGACAAACTTTAGGGACCAAACTTGTAATTATGAAGATACAAGGGTATAAAGTGTCAATTCTTCAAACTTGGAGGACCAATCTTCAATATTCTTCAAATCTTCAAGGGTTTCCTTTGGAAAATTCTTCAATAGGGCTTGGTTCATCGTGCGGCTTCGTTTCCCGTGTTCGTTTTTGCGTGATTCTTGTGATCTTTTGTCATTTTCTCAATATCCGTACCTAAATTACACAAGTAACAAACACAAGCATATATTTGGGTATTTTGATGATATTTAATGCATTTTAAGTCCAAAGAGAACGATGAGACCATGTATAAAAGCCGTCTCATCAATCAGCATTATACTGTGACGATGACATCCCTGCCCCTGAAATTAAACAAGGAGATAGCCCTACTGAAATCCTAGCTCTGTTGTCTGCATTTTTAAGTCAAACTTTGAACAAAAGAGGTTACCGAGGTTCAGCACCAACTAACAATCAGTTAAGGAACTCGTCTAACTCTCGACAACAGGCAACAATTCAGGACGGCAGGGTCATGGTGCAACCACTTCAAGGGAGATCAAATTCATCTACTGTTGGTGCACGTTCATCTAATACTACTGCTACAAGGGCTAACAGCAATGGTAAAATGAAGGTGGTTATTTGCTACAACTGCAAAGGGGAAGGACACATGGCCCGAGAATGCAAGCAGCCTAAGAGGAGAAGGGACGACACATGGTTTAAGGAGAAGATTTACCTGGTGAATGCTCAAGCCCAAGGTCGTGAGCTTGATGAAGAAGAATTGGCATTCCTTGCAGATCCAGGAGTAGCGGAAACTGATCGTCTCACAACAGTCATCACCAACAATGCTGCTTATCAATGTGACGATTTGGATGCATATGACTCGGATTGTGATGATTTTAACACCGCCAAAGCAGCTGTCATGGAAAATCTCTCACTCTATGGGACTGATACCATTGCTGAGGTACCAAATACTGCTACAGATACTAGCATTGTACCTCATCATGTTGAGCAAATGTCGGAGTATTCGGAAGAGCCTCCGATGGTTAGTAATTCAATCGATGAGACAAACAATGATAGCAATAACATTGCAAGTCCTCAGATTTTGAGTGAACCACAACCGGAAGCTCCTATGACTATTAATTCGTCTGCTCAACCTGATTTGGTTATGGTCCCTGCATCTTTGCTCAGCCAAATAAATAATGCAGTCCGTGAAACCCTTAATGCTAATCAGACTTTATCTGCTGAGCTTGCTTTGCATAAGGACAAGGTTAAGACCTTGGAAATGACTCCTGTGTCCACTACCTTAACCAATCCTGAATTTGATAGGTTTAGGAAAGTTCAAATGGACAATCTGCTTGAAATTGAAAGTTTAAGAGCAAACCTTTCGAATGAGCTTAAAGAAAAAGAGTCAGTCGTCACTAATTTTCAACAACTTCAAACAGATTTTGAAATTCTGGAATCCAAACATCTTGAAATGGAAATTAAGACGTCTAACAGAATAAAAGAAACGGAACTTAAGCTTTTAAAACAATATGCTGCTTCACATCTAGTACACTTGTTTCATAATTCATTTAAAGAGTTCAACTTATCGCGTCTCATAGACTTACCACCTAACCCGGGTTATGCAAAGCAAGCACTTAACCACAACCCCCGATTGTATGATGCAACAAAGTTAGGTTTGGCATTAAATCCGATAGTGTTCTCAAGTGATTCTATAACACCATATGATGAAAAGCAGTTAAAACTACTTTTGACATATCCTGAATATGATTATGCTTCAATGAATGCAAAAAATGCCACAATAGATCTTAGAACTCGTTTTAATATGAAAAAGAAAACTCTCCAAACATCCACTTTCATGCCGACTAGAGAATGCCTTAGTATAATTCCTACACTTGTCAATTCGGACAAACCAAAGGAAATTCCTAAGAATCTTCCCCCGGTTAGTACGGTAAAGCTCAGCATTGAAGAGATTGGGCAATACCTTACCGATTTTGACAAGGTCATCTTGGAATGTACGACTTCAACGGCTCAAACTGCTGGAGAATGGGCATTCGAACACATGAAATCGGTGTTTGAAGAAGCGATCGTTCCGTTTGTGAACCATATTAAACAAGGAGTCTATGATCTAGTGTGTAATTTACAATTCGAACTTGGTGAAGTTCAAAAAGTTTTCAATAACATGGATGATGCTTATGAACAACACTTAATTGAAAAGGAAAAGATCTTATCAGAATATGACTGCTTTTTAGAACATATGGTGTCTCTTGAAGTGATACAAGTTGTTACTATTCAATATACTCATGAAATTTCATCTACTGTGAATATTTGTGATGATGTGCATAAATCTGTGAATACTATTGAACATGTGAATACTGTAGAAAATCATTCTTGTCACGAATCCAACGCTGAATTTTTAAAGCTTCAGGATTCATATAATACACTTTCAAAAAGTTTTAACGAGCTTCAACAACATTCTATATCTCTTGAAATTGAGAATCAATCTAAAAATGAAACTCTTTCAAAACTAAATGATGGTGGAAACTCCGTTGAGACAAGTGACTAGATGATTCAGATGGTTCAAAATTTAGAAGAAGAAATGATGAGACTTAAGAGAGAATTAGTAGAAACAAAAACGGAACTAGAGGCTGCAGAGGCTAACAATCATGTCCTAGAAACAAGAATTAATTCTATACTAGGAGAGCGTGAACAAGTAAGGCAGGGAGACTCACAAATTTCTGGTTCAATAGAAGAACACCTCGCGTTTAATGCGACAGAGCGAAAGTCTTTAATTGACAAACTGAACAAGAAATGTGAGGAAACCTCTGACCTAAAAATTCAGCTCATAGATAAAAACATGGTTTTGGCCGAGTTAAAAGAGACACTTCTTGTCACCCGACAAGAAGTTGTTGATAACTTAGCTACTGACTCTGCACCGTCCACTAGTGCTCCAACAACCAAGTCAGTAGTGCTTTATAAGAATCCACTTCATAAGAGAAACCAGGTTACCTATGATGATTATATGAGGAATGCCATTAAGCATGTCGATCTTCTTAGGGATATTTTAGACGATCTGTATGCCTTAGATCCCTCAAGTAGCGACTATTATTCGGCTCATGAATATGTTAAGCGAGTTCAATATTGCCTAGCATATTTGCAATACATAGGTACACCAGGTTCTGCACTACTTAATAATAAGCCCATTGCTGTCACTCCATTCAATAAGACTCCAGGAGCAAAACCGTCATTGACACTATCAAGTAAGGCACCTTTAAAATCTGTCACTAATGTTCCCTTGGCTTCTACAGGAGTAAAAGTGTCCACTAAGGCTAAAGGATCTCGAGGAAAGAAAGATAGGATCAAGCCTTCCACTAATAGGACTGAGAAGAAGAAAGTAGAAGTGCACCCTAGGAACGTTGTTTCAGTTTTAAATAAAAAGAATCATGTAGCTAAGACAAAAGGTCCTCTTTATGAGTGGAAACCTAAGCAAAGTGTGAATTCTAATGCGAAATGTTGGAATTGTAACGAATGTATGTTTTCTAAGCATCATGACTTATGCCTTATTGATCACGTGAATGAAATGCATGCTATTAAGAACAATATTGAATGGAAGCCAACAGGTAAGAAATTTACTCAAGTTGGGTGGCAATGGAAACCCACTGGTAGGACCTTTACTGCAAATGGAACTACGTGCCCTTTAACTAGGATCACATCCACGGAAGTTAGGTCTAAGCGTCCTTTAAATAGGAACACTAGCACTAAGAAAAGGAACAAGCGCCCTTTAACTAGGTCTGCCCCCACTAATGTGCCTACCAGTGGTAATGTCCCCAGTCACAAAGTACCTCAGAATACTAGACAACTTGAATCTAAGCCAATCACTAGTAAGAAAATCTGGAAACCTAAAGTTTTGTCTGATAGCAAATCTAAGATAACTATATCTGTACCTGCTAACTCAGAAGAACAATTAGAATCCGATACATCGTCTATGTTTGGTAAAATTTTCAGGTCGTCCAAATTATTCTTTGGTATTTGGACTCGGGGTGCTCCAAACATATGACTGGAGACCGCTCGATGCTCAAAAATTTCGTCAGCAAGTTTCTAGGAACGGTAAAATTCGGCAACGACCATATTGCAAAGATTATGGGTTATGGTGAATATCAAATTGGGAATGTCACGATTTCAAGGGTTTACTATGTAGAGGGACTTGGTCATAATCTATTATCAGTAGGACAATTCTGCGATTCTAACCTTGAAGTGGCCTTTCGACAACATACTTGCTTCATTCGCGATCTTGCAGGAAATGATTTGTTAAAGGGTTCTCGAGGGGATAATCTATATACTTTGTCTATTCAAAACATGATGGCCGCCTCTCCTGTTTGCTTACTCTCCAAAGCATCTAAGACCAAGTCATGGTTGTGGCATCGTCGGTTATCTCATCTTAACTTTGATGCTATTAACCATTTGGCTAGAAACGAACTTGTTCGTGGTCTTCCGAAACTTAAGTTCGACAAGGATCATTTATGTTCCGCATGTTCATTGGGGAAAAGCACCAAGAAATCTTACAAACCTAAAGCAGAAGACACCAACCAAGAACCACTGTATCTTTTGCACATGGATCTTTGTGGGCCAATGCGTACAGCTAGTGTGAGTGGTAGAAAATACATCCTCGTCATAGTGGATGATTTCTCAAGGTTTACATGAGTAAAGTTTTTAGCATCTAAGGATCAAGCACCAGAGTATATCATTACCTTCTTAAAAATGATCCAAGTCCGTCGGAATGCTACTGTTCGCCGCATTCGGACTGATAACGGCACTGAGTTCGTTAATCAGACTCTTCGAACTTATTACGAAAAGGTTGGTATTTCTCATGAAACATCTGTGGCTCGCACTCCACAACAAAATGGTGTCGTTGAAAGACGTAACCGTACACTGATGGAAGCTGCTAGAACTATGTTGATTTATGCGAATGCTCCCTTATTCTTATGGGCAGAAGCAGTGGCAACCGCATGTTATACCCAAAACCGCTCAATCATTCGCAAACGTCATGGTAAAACTCCATATGAGCTTCTTCATGGACATAAACCCGATATTTCCTTTCTTCATGTGTTTGGTGCACTATGCTATCCAAATACAACTAGTGAAAATCTGGGAAAACTTCAACCGAAGGCTGATATTGGAATTTTCATTGGCTATTCACCTGCAAAGAAGGCTTACCGGATTTATAACCGTCGTCTTGGCAAGATTGTAGAAACTTTGGATGTCGATTTTGATGAGCTGACAGCGATGGCTTCTGAGCAACACAGCTCTGAACCCGCTTTACACGAGATGGGAACCGGTACAATCAGTTCCGGCTTACTTCCCAACAACCCTACTTCTCCATCATTCATACCACCAACAAGGTCCGAGTGGGATAAGTTATTTCAACCTATGTTTGATGAATTCTTTGATCCACAGAGTAATAATTCTTCAGTACCCGTAGCAGTGGCTCCGATTCCCGTAGTTGTTGCTCAAGATAATGGAAATGAATCCGAGGCAACTACTGTTACTCTTGATCAAGATGTACCATCCCCTACCAATTCTCAAACAACACCTGAATCATCACCCCCACTCGTTCCTAATGATGTTGAAGAGGAATTATATGATCACGATCTGGAATATGCTCACTTACAAGAGCTTCCTTTCTTTGGTTCACACATACCTGATGACCCTACGGGTGCGTCTACTTCAGAGGAAGCTCCTGCAATCGTTCACTCCCGTCCACCACGGATTGAAACTCACAACACTAAATGGACAAAGGATCACCCAATCCGCAATATTATTGGTGACATCGATCGACCAGTCTTAACACGCCATCAACTCCAAGAACATGCATTATATTGCTATTTTGATGCATTTCTGTCAGACACTGAACCTAAAAACTGGCAACAAGCCATGACCAAATCATCATGGATTGAAGCAATGCAAGAGGAACTCAATGAATTCCAACGTCTTGAAGTGTGGGAATTAGTTCCGTTACCCAGCAACGTTGAAATCTTGACACTGTTGTGGGTATACAAGGTTAAGCTCGACGAGTTAGGTAGTGTGCTGAAAAACAAAGCTAGATTGGTCGCTAGAGGTTACAAACAAGCTTTGGGTATCGATTTTGAAGAATCCTTTGCTCCTGTTGCACGATTGGAGGCAATTAGACTATTCCTTGCTTATGCTGCTCACATGAATATGATCGTATACCAAATGGATGTTAAGACGGCATTTCTTAATGGTGAATTAAGGGAAGATGTCTATGTAAGCCAGCCGAATGGATTCGTCAATTCAGAGTATCCTAATCATGTGTACAAGCTCAAGAAGGCTCTTTACGGGTTGAAACAGGCTCCACGCGCGTGGTATGATCTCTTATCGACGTATCTCATCTCCAAAGGCTTCTCCAAAGGCAAAGTGGACCCCACATTATTCATTCTCAAGGAGGACAACGACATGATACTGGTACAAATTTATGTTGATGATATAATATTTGCTGCTACTAATCAACGTTTGTCTGACCGTTTTGAGAAAATTATGTCCACACGCTTTAAGATGTCAATGATGGGAAAAATTTCATTTATTCTAGGGTTGCAAATTTCTCAGAATCCCAGAGGCATCTTTATTAATCAATCCAAATTTGCTCTTGAATCCTTAAAGAAATATCACTTTGAAAACTGTGACCCCGTGGATACTCCAATGGTGGAGAGATCCAAGTTAGATGAAGATAAGGAAGGGATAGCTGTCGATCCTAAACTTTACCGTGGAATGATCGGCACCCTTCTCTATCTGACTGCTAGCAGGCCTGATTTACAATTTGCTATAGGCATGTGTGCCCGGTATCAGGCTCGGCCTACCGAAAAGCACTTACATGTTGTGAAAAGGATCTTTCGGTATCTAAAAGGAACACTTAATCGTGGTCTGTGGTATCCGAAGGATTCTTCTATTGCATTAATTTCATATGCAGATGCAGATTATGCCGGGTGTCAAGATACCAGATGTAGCACTTCTGGCAGTGTGCAACTCCTTGGAGATAGACTTATCAGTTGGGCATCAAAAAGGCAGAAAAGCGCTGCAATATCAAGTACTGAGGCTGAATACATAGCTATGTCCGGATGTTGTGCTCAAGTTCTTTGGATGAGATCACAATTGACTGACTACGGTCTTGGATTCAATAAAATCCCGATGTACTGTGATAACAAAAGTGCAATCGCTCTATGCTGCAACTATGTTCAACACTCTCGAGCAAAGCACATTGACATCCGCTATCATTTCATCAAGGAGCAAGTGGAAAATGGAGTGATCGAACTATACTTCGTCAACACTGAGTATCAGCTGGCAGATATATTCACAAAGGCCTTAGATCGAGCACGCATCGAATTTTTGATCGAAAAGCTAGGCATGAAATCATTTTCACCAGCGACACTTAAAGAGTTGGCAGAAGAGTCTGAAGAATAGTACTGGTAAACTATTCTCGAGTATCCTTTTGATCGTGATCTTGTATATTATAGTACATACTTAAACCATCAAAAGCAAAATACAAAAATAGAAAACCAAGAAAAACCATAAAAACTATAAAAAACCAAGAAAATCCATAAAAAATATAAAATCAAGAAAACCCAAAAATATTTTTCTTTTCAACTCGGGCATGTCTTTTAGTACGGTAATATTTACGGCTTTAGAAATGTCGATTACTATTGACACGGCGCCATAAATAGAGTCCGTATAAAAGTTGTACAAGTTTTAAAACATGCCCATTATGGCTTGTAGTTATTTCTGACTGCAACCCGCTTTTCATATTCAAGTCACGTATTTCTTTTGAAAACGTTGGCTCACAACGGGAATTAAGTTTCTCGGGCAAGGTTTTACTTTAAAACCTTGTAAGGGGCCAAGTTTACTTAATAACTTGGTCTAACACAAATTCGTGTACGTTTCAGTGCACTTATCTTGTTTAAATAAGAGAAATCTTATTTCCACCAGAATCGTTCTATACAATCACTTAACCGACAAATGTCATCATTAATAGTTGTGTCCCTAACATCTTTGATTACTGCTCTTTAAATAGAAAACGGGTCAGGGATTAAGGGGGAGCAAATATTAATTCTTTAAACTTAAGAAATTTGGTCGTTCAAAAGGATTATCAGAAAATATTAGCTACCCATCATCTTCAGTTTCGCTATGTGTGCCATGTGTGATATAAGTATATCTTGGATAAGTCATTAAAAATTTTGGCATAGAGTATTTGTATTTGTGTTTGGGAATAAGTTTGTTATGTGCCAAGATAACTTGATCTTTCACTTTAACTTACAAAATAGGGGGACCCGTTTTGCAATGTTGCAAAAATGGGAGGGGCTTGAATCAACTTTGACCAAGTCAAAAAACAAACCCCCCCCTCCTTCCCGTCGCATTCGAAACACACACAAAACACACTCTTTGCTGCCATTGTTGAAGACCTCCAACCTTCATCTTGATCCACGATTACTTGATTATCTCTTGATTGCTTCATTACATAGGTAACAAATCTATGGCTTATTTAATTTCGTCATACATGTTTCATCATCACGGAAACCACAGTTTCAAGTTTTGTGATTTAGGGTTTTTATTGTTGCGATGAAAATGTATTTTTAGTGCTGGGATTTGTTAAGGATACCCTATTACACAATGGTTATGTTCAGAATCGATTAAAACGTTGCCTAAAATTCCAGATCGTGAAGTCAAAGTTGAGATCGAATCCCTGTCACGGATTTCGATGCATATTGCGATACATCTTTGCGATGCCGTCATTGCGATGAGTCATTTCGATGATTCTTTGCGATGGGCTATTGCGATGAGTCATTACGATGACTCATTGCGATGCTCATTGCAATGAGTCATTGCGATGGTCTTATTGCGATGAGTCGTTGCGACGAGTCATTCCGATGGCTCATTGCGACAGCTCATTGCGATAGCCATTCGATGGTTCATTGCGATGGCGTGTTGCGATGGCACATTCCGATGTGTCATTGCGATGGATTCGCTCTATGTATTGCGATGGGTTATATTGCGATGATTTCTAAGATTTTCCGATGGAAATGCACTGATTGCGATGCCTTAGATATTGCGATAGGATGTCATTTCATTAGGATTCCGATGATTGTTTCATTGCGATGGTATGGCTAGGATTCTGATGGTTTGCTACATTGCGGTGGAATTAGGTCTCTTATTCTTATGCTATTGCCTTAGGATAAAAATGTTGATGACGATAAGGACGAGGACGGGGATACAGATGATGATCAGGATGACGATGACGATAATGACAAGGGTAATGAACTCAACAAGGGTGATAAGAATGACAACACTGGTACAAATGCCGACGAGACAAGCAAGGATGACAATGAAACGGCCACCGAGAAAGGTTTCGAGGACATTGCAGAAACGGTTGCTGACACCACAGATAAGCCACTGGAGACAACAGTATCAGAAACTCAGCAGGTTGCTTCAGGTATATCTACTGCACCAGAATTCACTACTGATTCTCATATTAAATCTGTAGAATACATGCAAGCAGAAGAACCGACCGAAACAATGCTTGAAGAAGAACCTCACGATGATATACCGGTGATGCAAACTCAACCTTCAACATCATCTACAGCTCCGCATGATGATGACATGGAAGTTGAAGATTTAAATGTTCCAGAACCGACATTTGCTGAATCCCTTATCATTGATGATACGGTACAAGAACAACTTTGGCTAACAAACGCAGCACCACATCATCCATTTGAAACTGCAACTGTAATGGAGATGACTCAATTCCTCAACAACCCTATCGACTTCTCGGCTTTTCTAAGGTACTCTCATGGGAAACCAACGATGACCCCGGATCTGATCAAAATGGCAGCTGCAAATGTGGACTTCTTTGACACATTAAAGATCACCCATAATGAAGCAGAATATCACCTGAATGAGCTTACAAAAGCAATGAGAGCGAAAACTACAGGAATTCAAACTCCCGTATTGCAACCTCTTACACCAACGGTCATCACTAGTTCTGCCACTATCCCAATCGAGCATTTTGTCTCTCATGATCTTGAATACCTTGAAAATGGAGCAAAGAAGTATGCCACGTCACTAACAATGCTCAAGGCTGTCAATTTGGAGAATGTTCCATGGATAGAAGACAAAGTGCCTGACTCAATCTGGAGAAAGAAGCTGCTCAAATTTTATGACACCTATGCTTCACTTGGCATATCTCACTGGGACAAAAAGAAGAAGTTAGCCTATAATCACTTCCATCGTCCTAAGAGAGGGGCTTCTATCGTCTCATCTCACAGAATCAAAAGTATCCTTGGGGCAACTACTCAGATGGTTTTCGGTTACGATTACTTAAATGTAATCTTACTCAAACGTACCGATGAGAAAGAATACCGCATTGACGAAAGTGATCTCCAGTACCTTCAACTTGAAGACATAGAAGATCTATTGCTGCTTTTGGCTCAAGAGAAAGTTGACCATCTATCACCTGATATTGTCATAGCCTTGAGTTCAAACTTTCGTCAATATGCCAGGAAAATTGTCATTCAACACCGGGTGGAAGATTTTCAACTTGGGGTAGAAAGCTATCAGAAGAAGCTAAACCTGGAACGTCCCCATACGACTCCACTCAGTAATTTCCACAAGAACAAGAAGGTCTACATGGGGACAACCAAGCCGGAAGCAGGAATCTTTTATCTGAATCAGACTGGCGTCATGCAATACATGCGATTCTCAGAACTGCACAAATTCAGTGATGGAACGCTAAAGAATGTTCGAGATGATTTGTCGGTTCTCAATTCCAACTTACCTCTTCCGGCAGTCACATACACCTGGACAACCCAGTGCAGAAAAGGATCTTCGTATGCAATCAGGAAAATTGAGGAAGTGCTAAGGAAGCGCCGGTTGCTACGAAGCATAGAACGATTCGTCGGTGGACGACCATATGGAGCTCACCATCGGCTCACGGAATGATCCAATTAATTTTGGTTCGTCTCATTACAGGTCAACTCCATATGTACATTATTGTGAATATGTTATCTTTTTAATTTATCAGCTTTTGTGGCTTGTTGTAGTGTTAAGGTATGATCATTTTTCAAGAATTTCTCACGAGATTCTAAATTTTTCAAAATATATCATACTAAAGCACTACAACTAACCCTTATTAACTTAAGGGGGAGCATTAACATGTTCTATGGCCAAATATCGATTTCATTTTTACCCAAAGACCGGTTAATCCATTCAATATCCCAAATATTAATGGTTAACATTTTGGATAAGGGGAGAAAATGGGATTAAGGAGACTTAAGTGATACTTGGCTAAAAGATGAAAACGACTTCACCATAATCCAACTTAATATGTGTAAAGCACGTGTTAAGGGGGAGCGTTTTTGATGAACAAAACACCTAAGGTACAAAACTTTTGATTTTAATATCACAAGTACCTTATGTGATTTTTCAATGATTTTTCATGATGGCAATTCCTTCCCAAAACACGCTTAATTCACGACGAATATGGTGACAAAAGGGTGGTAGGAATAGGTTTAGTCCAATGATTCATCAGAGCCGATGGAATCTTCCCAAGGACAATTCCCTAGATAGAATTAGAAGTCCTAGGAAAGATGGAGAAAGAATGTGAACGTAGCTGAATGCCGACCAAGTACTTAAGCTAGCACTGGAACAATCACAACAAGGTGCTAGTGATGACGTATTGGTAAGCATTGAAGGGGTTGAAGAATGAAAAAGAATTGTAAAGATAAAGGGTGTAAAGAAAGAAGCCCTCCTTACAACTTTAGGAAGAAACCGGGTCAATACATATGCTATTGAGGTCATTTTTGCTAATGATTCTCGGTATTGAAGAAAGACATCATGGACCCAGTGATGCAATGCACAACCCTTCCCAGCTAACTCAAATATCTCTCAAAAGGTATTTGTTTTAATCACACGGAGATCAACACGTTATCTACTGGTTTATTCACTCCGAATAGACTGGTATTGAAAAGGTGGCACTCCTCTCCAGCCATCTCTCACTAAATCAAAACGCACAATCGAGTCTAGAGCCAAGAGATCATCAAAAGTCTCATTAGGACACTTTTCATTTATTCCTTGCTTTCTCACACACTGTGAAAAGTAAGAGATTTTCATGAGTCCTACGCAATATTCCTGTAATATTGCCAGAACATCCGAGTAATACGTAAGTATTACAATGAAGATGGAAATCCTGCTTGAGCCAACATCAAACAAGCTCATGGTAGGTTACACGTGCGGTTCTTTTAGAATCAATCTTGTAAAAAAGTGGAAGGTAACAGTGGTTTAATTCTTAATTGAACTTAAACTCGTTCCAGGCCTCTTCGCATTATCATATGATCTTGCCAGAACACTCAGAGTGACTCTTTACTGACCACAGTGACGAGTGGAAATCCTTCTAGTGTCAACATCAAACAGCACTTGGTAGGTGAGGTGCAAGATTCTTTATGAATTAAGCTCGTGACAACTGGAAAGCAACGATGGTGAAAATCTTAATTGAGATTCACTTGTTCCAGGTTTCATGAATTGACGGCTTCTAATCACAAGGATAAATTATCCAAGTGATTCACTCTTTATGTTCGCAGTCAGCTTTGGACGGTCGAATAAAGAGAACGGGTTTACCCGCGAAATCCTGTCAGGAAGTTACTTAATTGAAACTATCCGTCACGGGTACGATATCTAATATCGTCCAACGGTCTTCACCGACCGGAGGTAAAATGCTACCGAATTAGAATAAAATGTTCAAAGCCATTTTATTCGTGTCGTTGCTGTGTACCTGTTAAAGACGGTGGCGTTGCTGTGTACCTGTTGAAGACGGTGGCGTTGCTGTGTACCAGTTAAAGACGGTGGTGTTGCGGTGTACCTGTAGAAGTCATCCCACATGCTTATGTCTTTCTGCATAAAAGTTCAGCAAAAATTCAAGAAAGTACAAGATGAAGTCTTCCGCTGTAACAAACTCTGAAACTTTCGAGAATTCAACAAAAAGACATAAGTGTGTGGAACATGGAGTCACGAGGAGGCAAAATTCACAAGTAGGCAAAGATCGCACGTGAAAGGCCAAAAGAACATGTTCCAAGCAAAAAGGCTGATATCATTCAATACATATTCACAAAAGAAAAGAAAAAGAAAGAAAAGAAGACTACGAGCTCAAGAACAGAATCTAACATGCTAGATTAGGACTTTGTAAACTTGGAGTGACCTCCCTTTGGGGGAGATTGTTGGAAATACGTTTTACGCATTTAGAAAGTCTCGGTCACTCCAACCATGTAGTTATAGGCTCGTAGTTAAGTTAAGTAGTATTTATTACATAGCCCGACCCATGAGCATGTTCATGGGCCAGAAGCCCAAGTCCTTTAAGGACTTGGGGTATTTAAACCTCTTTCCACCATGGAAAGAGGTGTTGGTTGTTTTATTCTCTCATTTCAATATATGTGTTTTCTTTCATTTCTCTCTCTAACTTTCTCTCTCTAGAAAAACATCAACCCCCTTGTTTCACAAGATTATCATTGTTCTACATTATTGATTTGGACCCGAATGATTGTATGACCCGATGAATGATTATATGACCCGATAAATGAAATGAAATGGATTATTAAAGTTAGGTTATGTCACTAAAAGTACCATTAGCATGAATTGTGAACTATCGGGATTTGGTAGACGCTTATGCATATAATAGTACTATTTGGGGACGATCACCCCAGTTCGCGCCTTGACAGTTGATCCCCGTCGTGCCACATTGATTGGTAAGCGAATTTATGTATGAGAAGATTTCCATAGCGTAATTTTTGTGACGACACGCTAATTTAGATGGGAAAATTGAGTTTTGGGTTAGCTACCCGTTGTTTGGTATAGTAAGGTAACAATGTCATGCGTCTTATAATAATCCAAATAACGAAATACTGCTATACGCACTGAATTACGATATATTGCCTGACTAGCAATACGGGGTCTTATTATTGATCTTATGTTTGTGTTTTGGTTTTACATAACCATATTCATATAACGGTTTTTTTATTTAACTCTATACAACGTTATAAAACATATTGCATGATGTTTTTACGACAATGGTTAGTATAATGATTTTGAAGGCAGAAACCTATATTACGATTTTTGATAAGGATTTGTATAAAATGACTTTGGCTATTTTATGGCCTATTACAAAGATTTGTATAAAATTATTTTCGGTAATAATTATATACCGATGATATATTAATGGTTTTATTAAACTCTATGAATTCACTCGGCGTTATCGCTGACCTTTTCTTTTAACATGTTTTGTCTCAGGTACTTGAAGGTAATTCTCGGGAAGACGACAAGAATTTATGGCCCGCACTTAAATAAGAATTTCCATTCAAATGTTTTGTAAAAATTGTATGAAATACTATGACTTGGGACCTATGTAATTTGATATTTATGAATGGAAAATGCTTTATTATTAAACGACGTGAGTTTTAAGCGTTGTCTATGATTTGAGTAATGTGTTATCCCGTAACACCAACGACTCTTCCGCTAAACTAAAGTATGAATATTTGGGGGTGTTACAGTTTGGTATAGAGCTCTCGTTATAGAGAACGAACGATTTTTAAAACCAAGGTTTTGAATAAAACATTTCAAAATCTTTTAACCATAAACATTTTTCTCAAAATGTCTAAAAATCTTTTGACTATAACGGTGCCGAAGAATTCCCGAGTTACCGACAAGGCCAGACTGAGAAGTGTTATTTTAATATATATATATAACTTGGATTATATATATATATATATATATATATATATATATATATATATATATATATATATATATATATATATATATATATATATATATATATATATATATATATATATATATATATATATATATATATATATATATATATATATATGATGTAGTTTGATTACATGATTGTTTGATGATTATTTTAATATTTATACGAGGTATTTATACGACGTAGATTGTCACTAGAAACCCCACTCCCCTAGCAAATCAATCGAAGCTATTCCCGTAGGAATTCTAGCTATACTAGATCTTAACCAAGTTGTGGATATTTATGATCCCAAAAAAATGGTTAATATTCGTAGAAACGTTAATATTTGTTGATTGTAATATTGAAGAAGAATTGGCGAGATTAAATCTGATATCGATGTCATGACGATCTTTCCTTATAGAGTGGAGTTTGACAAAACCTTATCACCTAGAAAGATGTCATCTGATTCGGTGTCACCCAATTCTTAAATTTGAAATCGAAAGGGTGAATGTTGCACTTGAGGCTGTCATTGGAACCATTACCCAAAAGCCACATGCCAAAATTACCTTTCTGAAAAGTCTAATTGAATGTATGAGTCATTTCATACTAGCGACTCATTTGACAACTATTGTTGTAAGAGCTATAGGATTGGAAATTTAGTGTAGTTCATATTGAGCTTTTATTGCCTTATTAATGTCTAAGAATAAGGTTAAAAGTATTGGAGAATGAGGTAGGATGTCACGTTGAGTATAAGTTGGTTGAAACTTGAATAAAGTAAAAATTTAACTCGTATGGAATATGAGATTGTTAAGAGGAAGTCGTTAAGTCATGTGATTGAATTATAAGGTTTCAAATGATTGTTAGTTCGTGTTAAGGGTTGTTCCTAGACCATTGTCCACTTATGAGGATGCCTAGTGTCCAAGAAATAAATTGAAGAAATCTTCTTCTGAATTGGGACCGTTGGATCTTCCGGGAGAAGTGGAACACCTAATGACTCTTGTAGATTAGTATTCATTGTGGTATCTTTTAAAAATCCCTAACTTAACTGAGACATTAGTTGGTAGGATGAGTTCTTGGAATTGTATGACATAGTGACACATAATGTGTTACGGTACAATTTTGAATTGTTTGTGATTAATGAAAAGACTACCTTTGATTGCTAAATCCTACATGTATCGATGTTATCTATCTTTTCTTGCTTCTTTCTAATGTTCACATTAGTAATGCAACCATTGAACAAGTACTCATCTTTGAGGTACGTTGTGAATTATTCTTTTTGAGTGCCATCGAGGTCATGAACCTCATGATTAATTGGCTAAGCTCATTGCCTGATATATTGTAGCTAGTTCTTGGTGAACAACTTTTCATCACTCTTTTGCAGATCACTCATTGTTTAATAAAGATACAATAGTATCCCTTGAGAAAAAAAGTTGAATTTTCATCACCGTAAGGACTATTTAAAGTGAGATTTATAAGTAATCGTTATCAAAATAAAGTTGTTTATGAAACACCTTGGAAAACATAATTGTTTCCACAACAAAGAACATCTCTGTAAATTCATTTTGATTCTTATTTCAGAATTAAGCATGAAAATATGTATATTTTAAACATGATGACAAAGTTTTGACGAACTGAGTATTGCATCGTTAATCCTAAAATTGTATATAGTTGCGCGCCTACATACAATTTGGAAGGGACCATGCAAGCTTGATTAGTAGTCACCATGAAATTATTAATGAACACTAAATTTTCTTTGAAGATTGTGAAAAAATTAAACTTTATGAGATCTGCAAGAAGTGCAAAAAGAGGGACATATTGTTAGGGACACCTACATATGTGCCAATACTATTTATTCTTCTGAATAGAATTTACTCATCTATGGAAATTGTCTTGATTGACAATTATCATCCCCTTCTTGTTCATTTCTATAAATGATAAGATTCTTTGGAAAAGTATCTAATTATCGAGTATTAATACCCGACTGGGTGTATCAACGTTCCTATCATTTCTTTTGATTTGATTTCATTTGAGTGACCTGGGTAACGATCCGAGGAGCTTTTGAATGCGTACTTAAATCATGAAAACATGGGATATATTCATATTCGCTAGTGTTTTCGCCTGTATCTGATTTGAAATTCTCTCGCGTAGATTTTGCGTTGACCTTACTCTTTTAAGGTTAGTTATATCTCCTGATATCCTTGAATTTGTGAAGGATTATGAGTTATTATTAGTCTTTTGAGAAGTTCACATCTTATCAACGGTAATGAAACTAGAAAGTTGGTAGTGCCAGTAGAATGAATTGATTGATTATGACATGACAACATTGTCTTAATTGATGGGAACTCGAGTAGAATTCCCCTAAAAGATAAGCTGTTGATTATCAAAAGTGATCTAAGTAATTCTTGATGGATGACTATATCCTGCTTTTAGACTTGAAATTTTACCATGAATGGTTATGAACTAGTCATAGATCTTGTAATCTAGAAAGAACTTAAAGTAAATTTATTAAAAAATGTTTATGTTATCTGAAACATTAGGAGGTATTTGTTGGTGAATTACCTAGACTTTCGCCATTAAGGCAAGTTGAAATTGGTACTGATTATATTCCTGGTGCTGCACCTGTGGCATGTGCACTGTACTTCGGCACCATCTGAATCAAAAGAATTACCGTGCAACTGAGAGAGTTGTCTGAAAAAGCTTTTATTCTATCGAGCTCGTCATCATGAAGAGCTACGGTGTTATCATTCCTTATATTTTTTGAATTACCGTGAACTAGGTAAACTGTTGATCAAAATCTATATCCACTACCCAAGATGATAGATTTGTTCGATCATTTAAAAGGTTCTAGTGTATGTTCTAAAGATTTGATTCACGACATGGTTATCATCAATTTCACGTCCGCGAAAAAGATTATCTATTCCAACCACTACATCGAGAACTTGTAATGAACATTATGAGTTTCATATTATGTTGTTTGGATCGACCAATGCACATGTAGCATCCATAAATTGGTGAATCACGTGTGTAGGCTGTAACTTGATAAATTCATGCTTGTGATCATTAAGGACCATTTGTTTGTTTATAAGAATAAGAATGAGTTAATAATTATTTATAGACTGCACTGAATTGGCCGGACAATGAAAACCTATACCTTGAATATTTAGAATGTGATTTAAGACTTAATCTTTTACATGATTTGACCGTGTGATTAATAAGATAATGGAATCTATATTGACACTACAAAGATTAGACACATTAAGGCTTTGGGTTATACCAAAAAAGAAAATACAAAAATGTTTTGACAAATATTTATCAAAGGAATTTAAAGGAATTATTCCCTTATACCCAAATCATTTAACTAAACTCCTTTAGGGGTAAATGTTTGTGCATACCTCAAGACAACCTAGGAGGAATTAAGGAAAACCATTTAAACCATGACTTGAAATTTGAATGACAATTTTTGCTTTTCAACTAAGAAAATTTTGACCAAGGTATAAACAAAGATTTTTCGAACATTCACGAATCATATTAATTATTTTTGATAAATCAACAAAAATCGTGTTAACTAAATTCAAATTTTTTTTTGAACATTTTTCTATAATTGAACGAACAGAGAATTTTTTTTTTGACATGGACGTTTCATAAAATATTAAATATTTACTATTTAATTACTTGTAATAAGTATCGACGCTTTAAACATCGGATTGAGCGAAACTAATAAAGATCATAGTTGAGACGAAACTAAAATTTAGAAAATATCAAGAGATAATTTCTAAGTGAACTGTGGTCATGTTAATTATTTCATCAGGGAAGGTGAATGTAAATATTGACACATTATGTAGAAATGATAAAGAATCAATTAGGATGTGTTCCTTAATAATGACGGTCCAAAGTAATTTGCCCGAACAATTTAGAAATAACTGATGCTTGTAAGAAGGATAATATAGATAATAAAAAGGGTTCTCGGCTAATGTGAACCATTAGAATTGAGAAGCCGATGGCGTTAAATGTATAAAAGGCCACTTGTGGTTGCCTAAACATGGAGATTTTGAGATGTAGTCATGTTGGAATCTCATAAGTATAAGTATTCTATTCATGTCATTTCTGATTAAGTGTATCTTTATCTGAAGAAGTTGTACTGATGGCAAGTTATGAAGGCAGACATCGCCTCATACATTAGTAAACGTCTAACTATTGCAAAGGTCATCATCTGGATTTGATTCGATTTGGGTCATCGTCGACAGACTAACCAAATCTGCTAATATCATTCCAGATAAAGATAGATTCTCGATGAAGAAATTGACTCTTTTGTATTTAAAGGAGTTGTGTAAACATGGTGTGCCTGTATTGATCATCTCTATCAAGATCCTCGCTTCGCATCGAATTTCTAGAGATTTGCTCAGAAGTCATTGGGAACGAAACTTGATGAGAGTACTATTTACCACCCCAATCGAAGGGACGAAGTAAGGTAACGATACAAAACACTAGAAGTC
Organism: Glebionis coronaria; assembly: GCA_025667525.1. NCBI lineage: Eukaryota > Viridiplantae > Streptophyta > Magnoliopsida > Asterales > Asteraceae > Glebionis > Glebionis coronaria. Next base: position 204,188 of record JANFOE010001577.1, on the reverse strand, counting down.
TTGTTTTATGTTTGAATAATTGACCTTTGGTAACAAACCGTATAATCGTTTTCCTTTCAAGAGATTATCATTGATAATTATCGTATTAGGATTGAGATCGAATCTTGTGATGATCTATATGAGAGCATCTGTAAGCAGAAGTTGGGAGGAAGACACCCGACATACACCCATTGTGAGTTGGACAAGTCTTTTAGGTTTAAGGTTGCCTATGATGACAAACCTAACCTTACAAAATACCCGACCCGCGAGACCTGAATTGATTGTTGAAATTAGGATTTAATTATTGATTGCCGGTAGTGGGCAGGAGGTTATGTGAATATTAAATATAGATCTTGAAGTGCAGGATGGGTAGCGAAGTTATGCCAAAAAATTTCACCTTGGAAAAATGAATTGATTATTTGAAAGATCATGGGAAATAAGTCCCCGATGTATGGGACCATTGAGATGATGTAAAAAGTTGGTTTGAAAGGCATATAAGTTGGATCTACCCTAGGACTTCAAGGGTTGCGTGAATTATGTTTCGTATATCGAACTTGATAAAATGTCTATCAAGTGAAAATCTGATTGTTTCTTAGTAAAGTTTGGATCGGCGAAAAGTTGCATTCATCAAAAACCCGTGAACAACATGGATAGAGAAAGTAAGTCAACATTAAGCCTGATCTTATTCCCGTAGTTATGTTTGAGGAAACTCACGTATTGTAATGAATTACACTTGTGAGAAAAGACCGAATGTGGAGGAAATACCCACATGGCTTTAACTCTATAAGAAGCGAGTAGTAAGATAAATCGATCTTTGAGGACAAAGATCCTGTTTAGGGGTAAATGCTGTGACAATCAGTCACTTTATGGTCGATATTTTATTCTCAAGTATTATTTAAAAACATTATTTTAATGTTATATTATGAACTCACTTATTTTTGGGAAGAAATTTGGGTTTACGTCTTGAAGTAGCATCGACTACGTCTAAACCGGAGGACACTACGTTACGTTCTTACGTTTACATACACCGTTTTGGTGACAGTCCAACATTTCAGGAAATAAATTTATCCGTGAATATTATTTTAAGATTTTAATTTTGTGTTGGTTCATAAACTAACAAATTTACGAGAAGAGATTAGGACTTACGTGAATAATTTAACGTCCTTTACGACTAAACCGGAAACCTTTGGATTACGTATTTACTTTTTTTGAACTCCGTTTTTGATGAGACAATTTTTATTAGATTTGTTTTTTTGCCGTTGATCATAATTTATAAAACCATTTTTCGTAAAACGACCCAAGGGCATGCAAATCAAGGAAACTAGAATCGAGGAATACCCGTAAATTAGTGGGATGAGACAAGTATACACTTGTCCCACCCCACTATATGGGACGGCAAAACAAGGACACCACATCCATGATGTGCCAAACTTGTAACGAACAAGTTACACTTGTTCACTTAAGCTTAACAAGTAAGCTACTAACCACAAAACCACTAGCAACTAAACCACTTCTCACAATACACACATGCAAACTACTCTCAAACTCTCTCATCCTCTCCACCATTGCCGTCCCATTCCACCATCACACAACCCCATTTGATCAATTTTAGCCATAAACTTTGTGTTATATACACATATAATGAAGAACCCTTGAAGTCTTGTTGATTGGTGATCATTATAACATCAAAGAAGGTGATTTTCTTGTGTCCTAGGGCTGATTTCTCAACAAATATTCTTGGTGATGGATGATCTTGAATATAAATTTGGTGTACATCAAGGTGTTGTCATCGAAAGACAAGTTATAGTCTTAGTTGGTAAACAAGATCATCCTTTCCATTTTCTTTGTTATTTTTGTAAAGCTAAAATGTATTTTACTTTCCTATTGTATATGTATATGATGATATATGATGATAAAAATGTTGTGTGGGGATCAAGTGTTGATAAACATAGTTAAAAAGATGGAAAACCATATGTAAAAAGGTTAAAATCTTGCTTAATAAGTTGGCTGTATAAAAACAGTAACTAACCATATGTTCAACTGATAAAATGGCAAAGTGGAATTAATATACAGTAAGTATTAGGTCTTGTACACATGTGAGAGTTGGCCATGCAATGGAATCATTATAATGAGTGAGATATGATCAAAATACAAAATTAGTGTATCAATCTGAATAGTCTGTTTTGTGAGGACTGTTAGGGATACTTAGACTTGGATTGAGCAGTAGCTAACACTAATTTATTTTTAACACATAATATGAAGTTTATCTCATACAAAAATGAGCTTCTATCTCCTTGTAAAACTCAAGATATGGTAAAAATGGTGAAAATAAAACTAAAAATCAGATTTTTTGAAATTAAAGTTTAATAGTATTATAATAGCACTCAAATAAATATAGTATAAAATGTAAATTAAAACCTAATAACTTATATATTAGATTTATATAAATATGTACAATAATAAATAAAAGGGACATTTTATAAAAATGGTAGTTTGATAAGTTTTATTAGTTATAAAACTATAAACATGATTTTTACGTCTTTTCGGCTAAAACCGTAAAATTAACGTTTTCGTCAATTAAAACTTAGATGGTCGGACCCGTCTAATATAAACTTTTTATAACTCATATATTGATATATAAGTACCTATTACAAGTAAAAACCGATAAAACCCGAGCTTTATAGCATTTGGACATTAACGGGCCAAGTTAGCCTTATTGGACTACTTATCCGACTAATTTGGCTAAACACTTATTAACTTACTCATTGGGTTTAACCCACTTGGGCCTAACATGTAAAGTATAATACTGATAAGAAAAATGTAAAATGGATTAATCTAAGGTAATGGGCTTATAATAGGCTTATTGGGCCTAAACATGTAAAGAAGATAAACTAGTGAAACTAGTATAAAAATTTACCAACACTTGACACTATAATGAGTAAATAAAGATGTACAATCCCACTTGATCATCATCATATTTATAAAATCATCATATATATACATATTTATTGATTTTATAAATTCATTGGACAAGAGTCTAAGACGAGTATTATTTGTCTAGGTTTCCGTGATTGAAGCACGTACCGTACATCCAAATCGCCAATAACCCGCCTTTCCCAATCAACGTGATTTCATAGCCTTTCAATCTTTTAATTGATTTATGAAATGTTTTATAAACCCGCGAGGGAGATAACATGTTAGTTTTAATAAAAATAGGACACCAGTTGTCCCGATTGTTTGCTTATTGATTTGGACCCGAATGATTGTATGACCCGATGAATGATTATATGACCCGATAAATGAAATGAAATGGATTATTAAGTTAGGTTATGTCACTAAAAGTCCCATTAGCATGAATTGTCAACTACCGGGATTTGGTAGACGCTTATGCATATAATAGTACCATTTGGGGACGATCACCCCAGTTCGCGCCTTGACGGTTGATCCCCGTCACGCCACATTGATTGGTAAGCGAATTTATGTATGAGAAGATTTCCATAGCGTGATTTTTGTGAAGACACGCTAATTTAGTTGGGCAAATTGAGTTTCGGGTTAGCTACCCGTTGTTTGGTATAGTAAGGTAACAATGTCATGCGGCTTATAATAATCCAAATAACGAAATACTGCTATACGCACTGAATTACGATATATTGTCTGACTAGCAATACGGGGTCTTATTATTGATCTTATGTTTGTGTTTTGGTTTTACATAACCATATTCATATAACGGTTTTTTTTATTTAACTCTATACAACGTTATAAAACATATTGTATGATGTTTACGACAATGGTTCGTATAATGATTTTGAAGGCAAAAGCCTATATTACGATTTTTGATAAGGATTTGTATAAACTGACTTTGGCTATTTTATGGCCTATTACAAAGATTTGTACAAAATTATTTTTTGGTAATAATTATATACCGATGATAAATTAATGGTTTTATTAAACTCTATGAATTCACTCGGCGTTATCGCTGACCTTTACTTTTAACATGTTTTGTCTCAGGTACTTGAAGGTAATTCTCGGGAAGACGACAAGAATTTATGGCCCGCACTTAAATAACAATTTCCATTCAAATGTTTTGTAAAAATTGTATGAAATACTATGACTTGGGACCTATTTAATTTGATATTTATGAATGGAAAATGCTTTATTATTAAACAACGTGATTTTTAAGCGTTGTCTATGATTTGAGTAATGTGCTATCCCGTAACACCAACGACTCTTACGCTGAACTAAAGTATGAATATTTGGGGGTGTTACAACGGAAAGGATAATCCCTTCTTTTCCAAAGTCGATCTAGAGCTCCTATCTCTCTCCTCGAGTTGAGTTGCATGCGCACTCGAGCGCGTGCACAAATACCTTTTGGTGTACAACCCCTTCCTCCCAAAAGGAAGAACAAGAAAAATAACAAGAACAACACCCTCCATCAAGCGATCTCGAGTATCGTGCTTTGAACAACACACAAGAAGCCATGGCTGCCGTTGATAATAGACCATTGATGGAGATCCTCCAATCAAATGTGGAGGGAAATGTTGATGCCATTGTTATACTCGAGATACCCGTAAACACCTTTGAGCTTAAGACAAATATGATCACTATGGTTTCTTCTACACCTTTCTTAGGGAGACCCATAGATGATCCACATGATCATATCAAGAAGTTTTTGTCCATATGCAATACACTTAAGTACAATGGGGTTCCTCCTGATGCCATTAAGTTGACCTTAGTTCCGTTTTTCTTAGAGGGTAATACTAGGTATTGGCTAGATAGACAACCACCTAAGAGCATTCATACTTGGGAGGACTTTACCAAGAAATATGTGAACAAGTTCTTTCCTCCACCAAGAACCATTGCTTTGAGAAACCTATTTATTGTTTTTTGAAAAAAGAATGATCAAACCTTTAGTGATGCTTGGGAAGAGTTCAAGGAGTTATTGATAAAATGCCCCAACCATGGTTTTAATGAAGTTCACCAAATCAACACATTCTACAATGGATTAAGACCACATCATCAAGATTCCCTCAACTCCTCCTCGGGTGGGAACATTATTTCCAAATCTACACAAGAGGCATAGGACATTATTGAGACTAAATCCATGGTGAAAACAAATAACCAAAGAGATGAGGTAGTCCATGTTGTTCAAGAGGGTGCTTCTAGACCATATAAGAGTAAAATCCTTTTACAACTTCAAGAAATAAACCAAAATCAAAAGATGCATCAAGCAATGATGCAAGACTTTACGAAGGTTTCCTTGAACAATTCTTCTACCAATAATGTCAATGCCATCACTTCATCTTGTGAAACATGTGGAGGTCCTCATTCTTACCTACAATGTGACAAGGTTCAAAATTTTCAAGGTAAATGCTATGCTTATCAAGATGAACAAAGAGAGCACTTTAAACCTAACATTAACCCTAACAATCTCTCTTACAAGTCAAATAACTACCTTGCTCCACCTGGCTTTCCACCCCATCCACCCACCCAAAATCAAACAAATCCTGCTCAATTGCTTCAAAGAAATCAAGGACCAAGGCCAAATTATCAAGGACACAACCACAATAGAGCACCCAATACTTTTCATAACCAAGGGAACAATTTTAAAACTCAAGGAAACAATTTTCATGGAAATTATCAAGGATTTAACAAACAACCTCCACCTCAATATCCAAATCAAATTTTTTATCAAGGAAATATGCACCCTGAATATGTGATCTTATTCAAGTTCGTTTTTCCAAGCTCACAACAAAGTGAAAGTCCAACCAATCTCAAGTTTATAATTGTTTTTGGTGTTAACAAAGTTATTTGGTATCTATGTCTATTTCAAATAAGCACGTAAAAAGATGTAAACTAGTATAGCTATGTATCCGTAAAACAAGTTGCAAATACCACACTAATAGCACAAAGTACAAGTATCAAATGCACAAGTGTAAAAATGCTTAAAATGTAAAAGAATGAAAGTATAAGGACTAAATGTGTAAATTCAGAAAGATAAGGGACTAGAAATGAAAATAGTAGCAAACTATGCCAACAAACTAACAAATATCTAAACTTGCCAAACCAAATTGAAACAAACAGAAAATCAAGGGACTTATTGTAACACCCCCACATTTGGTATGCGCAGCGGAACTACAACAATGGGTGCTACACAGTGTTCATTGCACACAAGATATATCAAACGACGCTAAAAAGACGTTGACTTAAAAATTCGAAATTTAAAATTGTTAGATAATACATGTCCACAGTTTTTCCAACCCCAAATAGTGCACAGAGTTTAGCGTTTTCGGTCCCCATGAATCTCAACCCCAAAAACTTCAGTTTTACAACCACATGACATTAAACATAAAAATGTTTAAGTAGAAAAGGAGGGAAAAACAGGCGGACACCAAGCCGTACACACAACATCCATCCCATGCATGCTCCATCCTACTTCTCAGCGGTTACCTGAAACACATGCCAAAAATTTGGTCAACGAAAACGTTGAGTGGAATTCATAGGTTTTACAATCCATTTGAACGTATATATAATAAAAACCATTCGTGATCATTTATAGTCTTGTCGATCAAACAAACTATAATCAGGATACTGACAATTGTGTTTAAGCTCATGACACTAATCCGTTAACTCAATCACCCGCGTAAATATACCGGCATGATTCAGATGAAACCAGTGCCCCTTCTAAAGGCATCAGTTGCAATTATACCTTATTTCTCATACAAAATAATCTACCGCAGAACTTACTATAAGTACAGCTTCTCGGCTAGCATTGGGTGGTTAACCCCGTAGTACTACAAATTGCATAAGCGGCTATTTCCCCCTACTCGAGGGCAAGACAATAGTTAATAGTTCATGAATTTAGGGACTTTTGCAACTTTGGTACTCAACACCATTTCTAAGGCAACTTTCGGGTCTAACAATCATTCATGATATACGTTCCTTTTTAAAAACTAGCATGCATTTCCCTCGCGGGTAAAACAATTTGAAATAATATAAGCGAGGCTATAAATTCACACCTTATATCTTAAGTAGTTGGTAGTTCGAGGGATGATCACTGACGATGTTACGGATGCCCGGGTAAATCAACACCTATCACAAATAACGCGTAATGAGTATTCTCATTTAAATACTTACGGCACTGTATAAAATACATATATACTAGTCACTTAGGACAAGTATAACTCACGCCAAAAACAAAAACAACAAGTATCATTCATTTTATTCCATTCATTCTCATTAGTTACGCTATCCATTTTTACCCATTCTCGCCGGTACTCGACTAAAGTACGGGCTGTTTTACCTTATTAAACCATGCTTATAAAATTTGACAAAATTCCCAGAAATCCTATATGACCTGTAGATAACATGTTTTTAAGCCCAACAAAAGTTTTCACTTTTACGACCCGTTACGCAACTCATTACCACGACTACATTTTACGGGCTGAAATTGCGCTTCGACCAATTTTGACCACTTTGACCTATATGAAAAATACCTTTGACTTCTTTGACACTTAAGTCAACATATAGACCCATTTGTACAGGTTAGGGACCAAATTTTGACCCTTGACCATTTACCAAATTATACTTGTGACCCTCGGGATTTGACTAAAACTTTGCACAAATTCGGATTGTGAAAGTCCTCGTCTCCCGGTACCCGATCTTTAAAATGTCATAACTTTTAGCTCGTTTTGAGTCACGGGCTCTACCTTATACCAAATTAAAGCTAGAAAGACCCTCTATCACTACATTTAGTTTTCAAGACCTGGAACAAAAATCATTTTTATAAAATGGACCAAATGTTTCTGCCTAAAAATGACCATACCAAAAACATGCTTAGACTCGATTCCAAGACTTCTAACCAACACTAAACATCATCCTAAGCCTTCCCAAACATATCCTAACATCAAACTTCAATCCTACCCCTATTGATCAATCAAACTCAAAATCAAGAATCAAAGAAAATAGACATGCAACCACTAACACCTATGTAAAACACCTTTAAACATCAAACCAAACACAAGATTAACATGCAAAATCAACAACCACCATGGCTCCCCAAACACCCCCTTTGCCGTGGGGTTTGGGTGACCCAATCACCACAACCAAATTAATTTTGGTGGGTTTTCATGGTGTTTATACTTCCATAACACTTAAAATCAACATGCATTAGCTCTTTTAGCCACAAAAACGAATTTGGATCATATGGAAAAATCTTGAAAAATTTTTATCAATGCATGTGGGATTTGAGCACATGAATATGTGGGGAATGACCAAACTAAGTGTGGTCTAACCTTAGATTTTTGAAAAATCAAGTGGAAGAAGATTTTTGGTGAATTTTTGATGGTGGTGGGGGTGTCCGTCGGATAGAGAGAGAAGAGAGGGAGTGGGTTTGATTTTTTTTTTGTAAATGTTGTGTGTGTTTGTGTTTATGACAAGTTTGGGCCTTTTTGGTGGGTTAGGAGGGACTTAAATGCAATATTTGGCTTCTTTTGTCCTTAAATGAAAAACATCCTCAAAACTTTGTGGGTTTGACTCATTTGTCAATTTTGAAAATTTTACGGGAGTCGGAAATCTTCCCGAACGCTCCAAAATATTTTTGGGATACTTTAAATGTACTCGGAAGGCTATAAAACTCACCCGACTCAACTTAACACGAACCGTAAATAAAATTCTCGAAAAATTACATTATCGATAAATCGTCAAAAATTATATAAAATTGGGCATCCCTCGGGATCGTAATCATCATCGTCCTTCTTAAAACGTCAACCGTAAAAATTATAACCTCGAACATCGGCTTTAACCAAAATACTTATAAGTGTAGAAATTATAATTTAATAAAAATTTCAAAAATTAGCGTAATTTAGGGTATCGTTAATGACCTCGATTCTAGGGTGTCACATCCACCCCTCCTTAAAGAGAGCGACGTCCCGGCGCTCGCCTCTTCTTGTACTCACATTTCGTCTTACTGGAACAAATGAGGATACCTTTCCTTGAAAAAGTCCTCACGTTCCCAGGTGTATTCCGGTCCACGCTTAGAATTCCATCGGACCTTCACAATGGGAATCCTACTACGCTTCAACCGCTTGACCTCCCGGTCCATAATTTCCACAGGTTCTTCCACAAAGTGCATTTTGTCGTCTAGTCGAATCTCGTCCAAAGGAATCACCAATTCCTTATCCGCCAAACTCTTCTTCAGGTTCGATACGTGAAACGTGTCATGAATGGCACTAAGCTCGGTCGGCAATTCTAACTTGTACGCTACTGGTCCAATTCGTTCAACGATCTTAAACGGTCCAATATACCTCGGACTCAACTTTCCTTTCTTCCCAAAACGAATCACACCCTTCCATGGCGATACCTTGAGCATAACCATATCTCCAACTTCAAATTCCAACGGTTTCCTTCGGTTATCGGCATAACTTTTCTGTCGGCTTCTCGCAGCAAGTAGTCGGTTCTTGATCTGCACGATCTTCTCTGTCGTTTCTAAAACCATTGCGGGTCCAGTCAATTGACTCTCCCCTACTTCACTCCAACACATGGGCGATCTACACTTCCTTCCATACAATGCTTCGAACGGTGCCGCTTTGATGCTCGCATGATAACTATTATTGTATGAAAATTCCACTAGAGGCAAGTGGCGTTCCCAACTTCCTCCAAAATCGATCACGCATGCTCGGAGCATGTCCTCCATCGTTTGAATCGTTCGTTCACTCTGGCCGACAGTTTCCGGGTGATAAGCCGTGCTTAAAATCAGTTCAGTGCCCATCGCACGTTGAAGCGATCTCCAAAATTCCGACGTAAATCTACTGTCGCGATCCGAAATGATCGATAACGGCACTCCATGTCTACAGACGATCTCCTTCACGTACACGCTGGCGAGTCTTTCCATGCTGTCCGTCTTCTTCATAGGTAAGAAATGAGCAGATTTCGTCAACCTATCCACAATTACCCATATCATATCGCATCCACTAGGAGTCCTAGGTAAACCCGTCACAAAATCCATTGCGATTTTCTCCCATTTCCATTCTGGGATTTCCGGTTGTACCAACAATCCAGATGGTTTCTTATGTTCTGCCTGAACCTTTGCACAAGTCAAACACTTACTGACGTAACGAGCAATATCTGCCTTCATATTCGGCCACCAATAGACTTTCTTCAGGTCGTGGTACATCTTATCTGATCCAGGATGTATCGAATACTTCGACTTATGCGACTCATTCATAACCAATTCTCGAATTCCAGGCTTTCCTTCCTCAGATGAACACAATGGTAACCAAATCCGATTCTCAAAATATCTTAGTCCGTCAGACCTAATCACGAAAAGAGGTTTCAACATTCGTCCCAAATTCTCGGCTTCAACATTCCCTTTCATCAATCCTCTCTCCTGAGCCTTCAGTATGGTTTCGGTTAAGTCGACGCTCTCACTCATCACTAAAGCTCTAACCCTCAAAGGTTTCTCCCGTTCCTTCCTACTTAATGCATCCGCCACAACATTCGCCTTCCCAGGGTGATAGCGAATTTCGCAGTCATAATCACTCAGTAGTTCAACCCATCGTCTTTGTCGCATATTCAACTCCTTTTGATCTAAAATGTGCTGCAAACTCTTGTGATCAGTGAATACAACACACTTTGTCCCATACAGATAGTGTCTCCACAATTTCAACGCAAAAACTACCGCTCCTAATTCCAAATCGTGCGTCGTGTAGTTCTCCTCGTTCTTCCTTAATTGCCTCGACGCGTAAGCTATCACCTTTTCACGTTGCATTAACACTGCTCCGTAACCCTTACGAGACGCATCACAATACACTACGAAATCTTCGGTTCCCTCAGGCAATGATAAAATCGGCGTGGAACATAACTTATCCTTGAGCGTTTCGAAAGCAAGCTCTTCCTCATTTCCCCATTCATACACCCTATTCTTCTCGGTAAGCCGCGTCAATGGTTTCGCAATCAACAAAAATCCTTCAATAAACCTTCTATAATACCCAGCTAAACCCAAAAATTGTCGAACTTCAGTCGGCGTCGTCGGTGCTGACCATTCCCTGATCGCTTCGATCTTAGCAGGATCTACACGAACTCCCTCACTATCAATCACATGACCTAGAAACTGCACTGATTCCAACCAAAACTCACACTTAGAGAATTTTGCATACAGCTTATCCTTCCTTAACAACTCCAAAATCTTTCTTAGATGCTTCTCGTGCTCCTCCCTACTCTTAGAGTAAATAAGTATATCATCGATGAAAACAATAACAAACTTATCTAGATACGGCTTGCACACGCGATTCATAAGATCCATGAATACAGCAGGCGCGTTCGTCAACCCAAACGGCATCACTCGAAATTCAAAGTGTCCATACCGCGTACGAAAGGCAGTTACAGGAATATCCTCCTCTCTTACACGCAGTTGATGATACCCTGATCTTAAATCGATCTTAGAGTATACACTGGAACCTTGCAATTGATCGAACAAATCATCAATCCTCGGCAATGGGTACCGATTCTTAACCGTCAGCTTATTGAGTTCTCTATAGTCGATACACATCCTAAACGAACCATCCTTCTTCTTTACAAACAACACTGGCGCTCCCCAGGGTGATGAGCTCGGCCTAATAAATCCTTTGTCCATCAATTCCTTCAATTGATCCGCTAACTCCTTTAACTCAGATGGTGCTAAACGATAAGGTGCTCGTGCAACCGGCGCAGCTCCTGGCACTAGATCAATTCGAAACTCGACCTCACGGTTAGGCGGTAAACCTGGCAACTCGTCTGGAAAAACGTCCGGATACTCGCGAATAACTGGTACCTCTTCGATCCTCGCCTCTACATCACCATCGCTCGAAACTTGTGCCAAAAACACATCGCATCCGCTCTCTACGTACTTCATCATCTTCAAACACGAAATCACCTTCAAACGAGAAGTGCATTCGTCTCCCTTTACCGTCAAAACCCTATTCCTCAACGGAATCTGCACCAATCTCTCACCACAGACGATCATAGCACTGTGCGCCATTAGCCAATCCATTCCCACAATCACGTCAAACGATCCTAGCTCTATAGGCATCAAGTCGATTTTAAAAGCGTAGTTTCCTAACTTCAAGGTACACCCTTTTAGTATAGAATTCGTACTAACAATTTTTCCATCGGCTAATTCAACATTATAACTAGTCGTTAACAACACCGGTTCTCTATCGATATGACGACTAAATCTAACGTCTACAAAACTCTTGTCGGAGCCAGAATCAAATAAAATACTAGCATAACAAGCGTCTAGCAAAAACGTACCGGTAACCACATTTGGACCTTGTGGTTTATCAGCAGTTCCCACTTGATACACAACTGCCGCATTATTTCCTCCCCGTCTGTTTCCTGCCTTCGGGCAATTTGCTTGCACATGACCTCTTTCTCCACAGCTATAACATCCTCTCATCCTGATAGCATTAGCCCCAGTGGCTACTCCTCCCGTTCGACAACTAGCTGTCCTATGACCTGCCTTTCCACACTTGCCGCATGCCGGCGGGCAATTTCCAACATGATACAAGTTGCACTTTCCACAATGGGGGTTCACTTTCACACCTCTAGGGTTCGTCACTGCCCTCATCCCTTCGTTCCTTCTCTGATTAAACTGCTGATTACGGTTCGGCCCATGGTTGTTTCGGTTTCCTCCTCGGTTCTGGCCTTGGGATTGATTATTTTGTGCTGCCTCCCATTTCCTTTTGTTGCCCTCAGCAATGTAATTCTGCTTGTCCTGAAGCTTAACGTCCATTAAAGCGTGTGCCATTTGAACCGCTTCATCAAACGTTCCAGGTTTCAACGAAGTTGTTTCACCTTTGATGTTGCTAGATAAACCCTTAATATACTGCTTCATTTTCTTGGCATCATTGGCAAATATGTCCGGACACAAAAGACTTAACTCATTGAATCTCCTGGTGTAAGCAGCTATATCGTTGTTCTTCAAGGTCAAATGTCTCAATTCGTCCTCCAATTGCCCCAATTCCTCCTCTGGGCAGAACTTCTTTGTCAACAAAGCTTTGGTAGCATTCCACGTCCTTGCATTCGCCACAGCCAATCCCACCGTAGCTACCTGGGTATTCCACCAACTTAACGCATCATCCAGAAACGTAGCCGCTGCAAACTTTACTTTATCCGCCTCTGCACAACCACTGATTTCAAACGTACTCTCAACTTTTTCCAACCATCGCCTAAGTTCTAGGGCTCCACCCGTTCCACGGAACTGCGTGGGACCGCACTTCATAAAGCTAGAATAGGTACACACTCTCGGGGCTTGCTGTCTCCCCGCGTTCCTTCCTGGATCCTGATTTCTCCCAGCTCGGTCCGCTTGCAACGCATTAGCTATTGCTTCCTGAATCATGTTGTTAACACGATCGGCAGTCAACTTTGGAGGCATTGTTTTATCGAATATCTCTTTCTGCAAGACCAGGAAAATAGAAAAACAATGTAAGTATTCATATCAAGTTTCCCAGACATAAAATACATACAACGACACATCACTACGGAGTTACTAATATTCATCAATTCACACCACAAAAGATCAAATTTAAGACATATCACAGATCATGAAAGGTAACATAGATTGTATTGATAATTAACCAAAATCGTGACAAGTAATGCCACTACAATCGTTCACCACAAAACATCAAGTACTTGAGTTTCTCGTCATAATACCATCATACAAAGGTCTAAAATAGTTCTATTACAATGATCAAAGAAAAATACAAAACAAGTAACTAGGCATGTGGTGATCCACACGGCCTCTTGGATGGCGGCTCGTCGTCGTCTTCCTCGGTTTCCTCATCACTCACGTCCTCATCCACATCATCCACTTTTCCCTTTCCTTTCTCATCCGGCCCACATTCTGTTTCCTTTTTCGTCCCTGATGTGGATCCATACTCAATCGCTACCTGATTTCCCACCGAAATACAAGCACCTCCAGTAGGCGGCTGAACCATGAAGTCATTCGCCTCCATCTCCACATCGTCCACGAATCTCCAATCCGGGGGCAATGAATCCCTCACACGATGCTCCCAACTCTGCATCCTCGACAACCTCATCTGATCTTCCCTCACACGGTCAAGACTAGCACTTAAATTTGCAACCATTGATTTTAAACTGTTGATGGCACTTGTGTTCATCATCCCATCATACGCAATTCTTGAAGTCCTTTCCAACAGTCTTTCGTCCGCCTTGTCATTCTCGTCGAATCTACTGACCACCCTTGATTCCACTACATACCTTATGCACATCGATCCTTCCAAACCTCTCACAGTCCGTCGTACGTCATGATAAATCCTCGGTCCGGGACAGCAAATTCTTGGGATGCCTTGATGAAGAGAATTTGCACTCATTGCACCTTCGGCTCTTCTGGGGATATCTGGTACACCAACCAGATGGGAAGTACGCATAGGCGTGGGGCAAGTAGTCCTCCTTGGGTCGGGGTCCTGGGCTCGTACATCGTTTCCGTTATCGTTGGGCGGTACCTCGGCCATTCCTGCAATAACAGCGAATTTCGGAGGGTACATAAGTAATTATACAATAATTATAAATATATGCATGCAAATGCAATGCAAAGGTGGTACATATGCCCAAAATGTAATAATATGATGCTCATGCATGATTAATATGAAAATTACGATGTCGGATATTTCACGTAAAATTTAACGTCTACATATAGTAATTCCATACTTATATAATAATTACCCACTTATATACTTTACTCAAAAGTATACGTCAAATGCCATAAATACAACAATAAATCTTACCGGAGCCATGCAGGATAGTTGTGTGTGCTTGGACCCTTTCCTTACGACACCAAAAGTTATAGTTTAGGATTTTCAAAAACGACCTAGTTCTCTATAACTCGTGGCTCTGATACCAATCTGTAACACCCCCACATTTGGTATGCGCAGCGGAACTACAACAATGGGTGCTACACAGTGTTCATTGCACACAAGATATATCAAACGACGCTAAAAAGACGTTGACTTAAAAATTCGAAATTTAAAATTGTTAGATAATACATGTCCACAGTTTTTCCAACCCCAAATAGTGCACAGAGTTTAGCGTTTTCGGTCCCCATGAATCTCAACCCCAAAAACTTCAGTTTTACAACCACATGACATTAAACATAAAAATGTTTAAGTAGAAAAGGAGGGAAAAACAGGCGGACACCAAGCCGTACACACAACATCCATCCCATGCATGCTCCATCCTACTTCTCAGCGGTTACCTGAAACACATGCCAAAAATTTGGTCAACGAAAACGTTGAGTGGAATTCATAGGTTTTACAATCCATTTGAACGTATATATAATAAAAACCATTCGTGATCATTTATAGTCTTGTCGATCAAACAAACTATAATCAGGATACTGACAATTGTGTTTAAGCTCATGACACTAATCCGTTAACTCAATCACCCGCGTAAATATACCGGCATGATTCAGATGAAACCAGTGCCCCTTCTAAAGGCATCAGTTGCAATTATACCTTATTTCTCATACAAAATAATCTACCGCAGAACTTACTATAAGTACAGCTTCTCGGCTAGCATTGGGTCGTTAACCCCGTAGTACTACAAATTGCATAAGCGGCTATTTCCCCCTACTCGAGGGCAAGACAATAGTTAATAGTTCATGAATTTAGGGACTTTTGCAACTTTGGTACTCAACACAATTTCTAAGGCAACTTTCGGGTCTAACAATCATTCATGATATACGTTCCTTTTTAAAAACTAGCATGAATTTCCCTCGCGGGTAAAACAATTTGAAATAATATAAGCGAGGCTATAAATTCACACCTTATATCTTAAGTAGTTGGTAGTTCGAGGGATGATCACTGACGATGTTACGGATGCCCGGGTAAATCAACACCTATCACAAATAACGCGTAATGAGTATTCTCATTTAAATACTTACGGCACTGTATAAAATACATATATACTAGTCACTTAGGACAAGTATAACTCACGCCAAAAACAAAAACAACAAGTATCATTCATTTTATTCCATTCATTCTCATTAGTTACGCTATCCATTTTTACCCATTCTCGCCGGTACTCGACTAAAGTACGGGCTGTTTTACCTTATTAAACCATGCTTATAAAATTTGACAAAATTCCCAAAAATCCTATATGACCTGTAGATAACATGTTTTTAAGCCCAACAAAAGTTTTCACTTTTACGACCCGTTACGCAACTCATTTCCACGACTACATTTTACGGGCTGAAATTGCGCTTCGACCAATTTTGACCACTTTGACCTATATGAAAAATACCTTTGACTTCTTTGACACTTAAGTCAACATATAGACCCATTTGTACAGGTTAGGGACCAAATTTTGACCCTTGACCATTTACCAAATTATACTTGTGACCCTCGGGATTTGACTAAAACTTTGCACAAATTCGGATTGTGAAAGTCCTCGTCTCCCGGTACCCGATCTTTAAAATGTCATAACTTTTAGCTCGTTTTGAGTCACGGGCTCTACCTTATACCAAATTAAAGCTAGAAAGACCCTCTATCACTACATTTAGTTTTCAAGACCTGGAACAAAAATCATTTTTATAAAATGGACCAAATGTTTCTGCCTAAAAATGACCATACCAAAAACATGCTTAGACTCGATTCCAAGACTTCTAACCAACACTAAACATCATCCTAAGCCTTCCCAAACATATCCTAACATCAAACTTCAATCCTACCCCTATTGATCAATCAAACTCAAAATCAAGAATCAAAGAAAATAGACATGCAACCACTAACACCTATGTAAAACACCTTTAAACATCAAACCAAACACAAGATTAACATGCAAAATCAACAACCACCATGGCTCCCCAAACACCCCCTTTGTCGTGGGGTTTGGGTGACCCAATCACCACAACCAAATTAATTTTGGTGGGTTTTCATGGTGTTTATACTTCCATAACACTTAAAATCAACATGCATTAGCTCTTTTAGCCACAAAAACGAATTTGGATCATATGGAAAAATCTTGAAAAATTTTTATCAATGCATGTGGGATTTGAGCACATGAATATGTGGGGAATGACCAAACTAAGTGTGGTCTAACCTTAGATTTTTGAAAAATCAAGTGGAAGAAGATTTTTGGTGAATTTTTGATGGTGGTGGGGGTGTCCGTCGGATAGAGAGAGAAGAGAGGGAGTGGGTTTGATTTTTTTTTTGTAAATGTTGTGTGTGTTTGTGTTTATGACAAGTTTGGGCCTTTTTGGTGGGTTAGGAGGGACTTAAATGCAATATTTGGCTTCTTTTGTCCTTAAATGAAAAACATCCTCAAAACTTTGCGGGTTTGACTCATTTGTCAATTTTGAAAATTTTACGGGAGTCGGAAATCTTCCCGAACGCTCCAAAATATTTTTGGGATACTTTAAATGTACTCGGAAGGCTATAAAACTCACCCGACTCAACTTAACACGAACCGTAAATAAAATTCTCGAAAAATTACATTATCGATAAATCGTCAAAAATTATATAAAATTGGGCATCCCTCGGGATCGTAATCATCATCGTCCTTCTTAAAACGTCAACCGTAAAAATTATAACCTCGAACATCGGCTTTAACCAAAATACTTATAAGTGTAGAAATTATAATTTAATAAAAATTTCAAAAATTAGCGTAATTTAGGGTATCGTTAATGACCTCGATTCTAGGGTGTCACACTTATAAGTGCAAACCCTAAAAAGTATGAATTAACAAAGCTAATTACCACTATTATGAAAAGCTGAGGACCAAAATGCAACTAAGGCAAACTATAAACAAAAAAACGGGAAACAAGTAACCAATAAGCTCGTATGAGCTTATTAACCAACCAAATTCGTTCTAGTTTATGGAAAAATGCTTAAAGTGAAAAGTTATCTAAGCTTGTCCAAGGAAATCGACTAAAAGCAAGTAAAACTCAAGTGTGCTTATTCCAATAAGCTCAAAATAAGCTATAAGCTATTCCAGACTTCTACAAATGGATTTTCTTGATGAAATTGATTAAGCAAGTGACAAAAAGGTTGGAATGTCAAAAAACTTGGAAAATTGTTAAGCCAATAAGCTAGAATATTAAAATAAGCCAAAAGAGCTTATGGTTGACTTTCGTTGACCAAGATTTTTCAAAAAGCTAAATTTCTAAAAACCACTCAAGACATGTTTGCAAACAGATTTGTGAAAGAAAATGGGATGTTTTATGAAGTAGAAATGCTGGAATGAGATAAGCAGTTTGAAATTATCACAGAAACTTGAAAATGCTAATGTGCTTATCAATAAACTAATATCTAACTCAAATCAGCAAACTGTATTGTCTCCTTACTAATTCAGAAAGCTTGTATGTTGAAAAACAATTGAGAGCAAAAATAAACTAATTTTTATCAACTAACAAAGAATCAAGAAGTGATTAAAGATAGCTAGTTTCACTGGTGAACACTTGTAAAGGCTAACCTAAAGTTTTTAGTGGCCAATTGCCTGTTTGACTCTGAATTTGACCACAAGGCTTTGTGAAATGATTTACACTTACGTATTGAGTAAGTGTGAACTCTAAATAACAAATTTCAACAGGTTAATCCCAAAAATCACCTTAATCCAAACACTCTTTTAAATATGTAATGAAACTTTAACAAAGACTTTTTAAGCACAAGTTTATGAAATCAAATGACACTTGTCAAATCTTGTAAAGTAACTCAAATGAACTAGTATAACACCAAAATTTAGCAAGTTTACTTTATAGAACACAAAATGAGCAACTGATGAATATTAAGCTGAACTAGACCAAGATTATTAAGCAAAACTCAATAAGAAACTAATCAATTAGCCAGCAACTAACAGATTATCAATTTCACACCAAAATAACACTAAATCAATCACAGTTCAACAAACAAGTTCTATTTCTAGGAATTGAGCATGACATTACTGTTTAGAGGAACAAAAATAAGAGAAATGATTCCTTTTAGCTAGAAGAATCCTTTGATGGAGTAGAGGAGCGCTGAGCTCTCTAAGATCAACTAAAACACTAACAATCAACAACCATAAACCATCATCTCATCATCAGCATCTACAAATCAACACCCCTGCATCATTCTGCTACTCTTGGCTATGAAATTAACTAGAAATGTCTAAACCTGCTACAAGCTTCCAAATCAATCCAAACAAGCTCTATTGATCAAGTTTGATCAATAGAACTTCAAAGTAACAGTAGGAGGAGGATAATGAAGATATGAGAAGTAGAAGTGAGTGAGAAATGAAAGTGAAGGTTTATTAATGGTTGAAAATTTGTTACAATCTGTTACAACTATCTAACTAACTCTCAAGTGGTTGTCAATCACTTGAGAGTTGTAACTAACTAACTTGCTTAACTAGAAATGGAGAATTTAAGAAGTGTGTGAAAATTACACACACTAAGTACTACTACAAATGAAGAACTACTGGGGTATTTATAGAAGCTGCGTTGGAGTTTATTGGGATGATGTGACGTGTTCTAGCCAATCTCCTTCTTCCACGTGTCATGATTCTGCTAATTGGATTTATCCGTTGATAAACTGATTTGGGGTTTTTCAATTGAGTAGATTTCAAGGTAATTAACCACTTGGGAAAGCTTCGTCTCTTGATTTTAAGTACTTTTCATGTTTACACCAAGTTCTAAAACGCACTCCTTCTCCTTCTTCGATCTGGGCTTGGTTGATAGTTTGAAGATACACGTAGAGTAATATTATTGGGTGAGAAAGAGAGTTGCAGATCATTATCCGAAAACTAATTTCCTATTGGCTGAAATATGGATAAAGGGAAGGATTGTTGTGATTGGGTCATTTATGGATGACGGCTGTTAGTGGGGTGAGGTGCCACATAGGTGGCAATCCGTGTGAAGAGTAACATGGCTTCTCATTGGCTGCTTAGTATAGTGTGACAATCTAACATTTTTAGGTAGAGAATTATTTTCTCGTATAATATTTTGAAACTTATTTTTGTGTTGGTTGATGAACTCACAATTTACGGATTTAAATTTGGGCTTACGTGCATAATTTAGCGTCCTTTACGATTAAACCGGAAACCTTAGGATTACGTATTTACATTTTTGAACTCCATTTTTGATGAGACAATTTTTATTAGATTCTTTTTGTGTCGTTGATTCATAATTTATAAAAATGTTTTTCGTGAAACGACCCGAGGGCACGCAAATCGAGGAAACTAGAATCGAGGAGTACCCGTAAATTAGCGGGATGGGACGAAATAATTTATCCCACCCCACTATAACATGGGACGGCCAAACATGACACCACATCAAAGATGTGGCATCATGTAAACTAGTAGCTTACAAGTGTAAGCTTAGCTTAACACTTAAGCTAGTTTTTA
Source organism: Glebionis coronaria (assembly GCA_025667525.1). Classification (NCBI taxonomy): domain Eukaryota; kingdom Viridiplantae; phylum Streptophyta; class Magnoliopsida; order Asterales; family Asteraceae; genus Glebionis; species Glebionis coronaria. The sequence goes on along the minus strand of JANFOE010001577.1, from coordinate 183,842 downwards.
CCCACCAAACTAACAAAAACAACTAGCTTCTCATTTACCACCATTCACTCATGCAAATCAACTAAAAACTCTCTCAACTCCATCACCATTGCCGTCCCACTTCAAGAACAAACACCCCTTTTAATATTTTCTAGCCACAAAATACTTGTTATCTAGCTATATTATGGAGTTACCTTGAAGCCTTGATCACTTGGTAGCCATTTTAACAACAAAGGAGGTGATTTGCTTGTGTCCTAGGGCTGATTTCTCAACATACTTTCTCGGTGTTTGATGATCTTTGGTGTTCATCAAGTTCTTGTCTTCCAAAAACAAGATATACTCTTGGTTGGTAAAGAAGATCATCCTTTCCTTTTTCTCTTGTTATTTTTGTAAAGATCAAATGTATTTTCTTTCTTGTTGTATATGTATATGATGAATATATGATGATAAAAATGTTGTGTGGGGATCAAGTGTTAATAAATATGCTTAAAAAGATTAATAACCATAAGAAACAAGGCTAAAATAATGCTTAATTTGTTGGCTGTATAAAAACAGTATGTAACCAAAACTTGAACTGATAAATTTGCATGGTGGAATCCATTTACAGTAAGTACAAGATGTCATACACATGTGAGAGTTGGCCATGCAATGGAATCATTAAAATGAGTGAGATATGATCAAAACAAGATAAGTGTGCTAATCTGAATAAGCTGTTTTGTAGGGACAGTTAAGGATAGTTAAAATTAAAATGAGCAGTAGCTATAACTAAGTTAATTGTAGTACATAATATGAAGTTCATGCCATCCAAAAATGAGCTTCTAATTCATTGTAGAACTCTAGATATGATAAAAATGGTGAAGATGAAAATAAAAATCAGATTTTGAAGAATTAATGTTTAATACTATTATATAAGCACTCAAATTATATAGTATAAAATGTGAAATTAAAACCCACTAACTTATTAATTTAATTTATATAAATATGTATAAGGTTAAATAAATGGAAAATTTATAAAAATGGTAGTTGAATAATATTTATAAGTTATAAAAACTATAAACGTGATTTTTACGACTTTTTCGGCTATTACCATAAAATTAACGTTTTTCGCCAATTAAAATTTAGACGATCAAACCCATCTAATGTAAAGTTTTTAAAAGTCATATACTGATATATAAGTATCTAATACAAGTAAAAACCGATAAAACCCGAACTATAGGACATACGGACATTAACGAGCTAAGTAAGCATATTGGACTAATAATTGGACTAAATAAGTTAAACACTTATAAAAAGTACTTATTGGGCTTAACCCATTTGGGCCCAACATGTAAAGTGTAAATACTGATAATATAAGTGTAAAATGAAATAATACAAGTTAAAGAACTTATGATAAGCTTATTGGACTTAAAATATGTAAACTAGTAAAAAGTTACCAATACATAAACACTAAAATGAGTAAACAAGGATATATAAACCCACTTGATCATCATCATATGTACAAAATCATCATATGTATATTGTTATTTTGATAAAGTCATTGGACATAAGTCTAAGACCGATTATTATTTATATAGGTTTCCGTGACTGAAGCACGCCCGTAGCCGATAATCCGCCTTTCATTATCAACGTGAGTTCATAGCCTCGCACTCTTTTAAATGTTTTATAAAATGATTTGTAAACCCGCGAGGGAGATAACATGCTAGTTTTTGATAAAATAGAACACAAGTAGTCCTGATGGTATGCTTAATGATATGGACCCGAATGATGTTATGACCCTATAAACGAGATAAAAAGGATTATTAGTAGTTAGGTTATGTCACTCAAAGTCCCATTAGCATGAATTGTGAACTACCGGAATTTGGTAGACGCTTATGCATATGATAGTAATATTTGGGGACGATCACCCCAGTTCGCGCCTTGACGGTTGATCCCCGTCGTACCACATTGATTGGTAAGCGAATTTATTTATGAGAAGATTACATAACGTGATTTTTGTGACGACACGCTAACTTAGATGGGCAAATTGTTTGTCGGGTTCGCGGCCCGTTGTTTTCATATTAAGGTAACAATGTCATGCGGCTAATAATAATCCTATATACAATACGACAACGATGCTAATAACGATAATAATATTACCTATAATGGTAATATTAAGGCTACGGTATCATGGACGGTTAAAGATGTATGCTTGATTGATATATTGCCTGACTAGCAATACGAGGACTTACTTCTGATATTATACTTGTGTTCTGATTTTAACGATTGTTTTATATAATGGTTTTATTAAACTCTATGAATTCACTCGGCATTCGCTGATATAATTTTTGCATGTTTTTATCTCAGGTGCTTGAAGGTAATCCGGATGGAGATCGACTCTGATGGCCCACATAATATTAAAAATGCTCATTCGATCTATGTTTTGTAAACTTAATGACCTGTATAATTTGGGACCTGTTGTACACTTTAAAACTTTTTATCGAATGAATGTATGTTAAACCTTGTACAACCATTTTTATGTGTTTTCTATGATTGGAGTTATTGTGCTATCCCGTAACACTCTGAAAGACCCTTCCGCTGTACCTATACGAAAATTGAGAGTGTTACAGTTTGGTATCAGAGCTCTCGTTATAGAAAACAAAATATTTTAAAAACCAAGGTTTTGAACACAACTTTTCAAAATCTTTTGACAATGAACATTTGAGAAAATATTTGAAAAATCTTTTGACTATAACGGTGCCAGAGATCTTCGACGTTACCAACAAGCCCTATTGAGAAGATATATATTTTGATATATATAATTTAATTTATATATATATATGTATATATCGTGGTTTCAGTATGTGATTGTTTAAATAGTATGTTATCCTAATACGAGATATATATATAAATGCAGATTGTCATGGCTGGCCCTAATATTCCTGTAGAGAACCATGCTATTCCCGAACCTTATGTAGATGATGATCCTTATTTAGACTTAGTAGATTATGATATGGATGATGAGGAGGAACCATTTGAGGATCCCGAGCCCGATATAGGACTAGGAGATCATATTGCCACTCAGGTTGATATGGTAGAAAATGAGATTGATAATGTTGTTATTGAGAATGATGAGAAGATTGGGTTACATAATTTGGATGATGAGATTGACGACGAGGATGTCGAGGAGGATATAGGTATAGACGATGAGGTTGATGATGATGAGGAAGCCGAGCTTATTTACCCTTATGATATTCCAGAGGGCGAGCCTTTACCCCCACCAGTTAATCTGTCTGATTCTGAGGTTGAGCTACCTAGGGATGAAATATCTGAATCGTCTGAATCTGATTCTGAGTCAGAGGAGGATGAGGATGACAATGCACTTGACGGTACTGATGCTATTCCTACTCATAGACGTGTGATAGGAGAGTCGTCTAGTACTCGAGAGGCTACTCATATTGATGGTCTTACACCATGGGCCTTGAGACGGGATCTAGATGCTTCCCGTGTTAAGAGTAGTATGACAGAGATTGGATTAGGTGTTGTTCAGAATCAAGTTGCTTATTTGGAGTCGAAGACTAAGGTTGGTGAGAAAGAGCGGGAATTGCTTAGTTTGGATTTGACTGATGTAGAGCGTGGTTTGAAGGAGGCTTTTAGGAGGTTATCGGTGTTAGAAAGTGGTGAGTTTGCTGCTATGAAGAAAAAGGTGAATTCTATGGAGATTCAGTTGAGTGTAGCTCGTGTGATGCGTGAGAAAGCTGAGAAGGAGTTGAATATATCCGTGGGTTGGAATAGTAGATTTTATGCTGACATGGTTGAAAGAGAAGTGATCCGTAAGCGCCCAGCTGAAGATGTGTCTAGTGATCGTCCGACAAGGATACAGAAGACGATGGATGATGGACCATCTGGCGGTTCTCAGTAGACCAGTCTGTATTTAGTAGTGACCTTTGTATCTTTTGTACTTTTGTAGCTTTGACTAAACTGACATGTTAGTAGTAGACTTGGCATGAATTTTGACTATATATATAGTGCTAGAAACTTTGGTATGGGATGTAACTAAGACAATGCTTTTGTTTCAAATCGAATGAAATATGTATCTTGTCTTGAATTCCATATTGTGCCTTATTTGTATCTTGATTATGAATTCAATCCATATTATATGAATCCCTTGTTGGGTGAATGCTTAATACTTTGAAATTGTGAAATTATAGAACTATGCCGCCCGAGAAGGCTGTGACTGAGGATGATTTACGTAGGATTATTACGGAGCAAGTTACCGCATCTATGACTGAATTTATGGAAAATGCTAGAAATGAAGCTGCCGGTAGTGGAGCTGGCGGTAGTGGAGCTGGCGGTAGTGGAGCTGGCGGTAGTGGAGCTGGCGGTAGTGGAACTGGCGGTAGTGGAGCTGGCGGTAGTGGAGCCTGCGGTAGTGGAATTGGCGGTAATAATGTGAATGTGAATGCTAATAATGTGAATGCTAATGCTGGAGGAAATGTAGGAGGACTTGGAACTAATGCACCTGAAGTTGGTGGGTGTACTTATGTGACGTTCATGAAGTGTGAACCTCTACCTTTTAATGGAACTGAAGGTGCTGTAGGATTAAGCCAGTGGATTGAGAAGATTGAGTCGTTGTTTCGAATTAGTAAGTGTAAGGAGGAAGATAAGGTGACTTTTGCTATGGCTACTCTTAATGGTCGTGCGTTGACTTGGTGGAACGGGAGAATTGCTTTCATGGGTATTGATGCTGCTAATGCTACTCCTTGGGCTGAAATTAAGAAGTGGATGACTTTAGATTTTTGTCCTCGTAGTGTGATCATTAGGTTAGAAAAAGAGTTGATTCATCTGTAAATGAAAGGTGTGGACATTGATAGTTACACAAACCGATTCCATGAGTTGGCCTTGCTATGTCCTCGATTGGTGGAACCCGAAGAGATCTGAATTGAGCAATATATTAAAGGGTTGACCAAGAATATCCGGGGGGACGTGACATCATCTAAACCACTGACCATTGATGATGTTGTTCGAATGGCTTACCAACTCATTGGACGGATAATTCAGGATAGGGAAGATGAAGCCCGTGTTGGTGAGAAAAGAAAGGGAGACGGTGATCGTGTAGATAGAGGTGATAATAAGAAGAATTTCAATCGTTGTCAGAACCAGAGAAAGGGGAATGCAAATGCTCTTACCAATAACACACCGCGCAATGATGATAGATGTCCTAAGTGTGGCAACAAGAGGCATGCTGGCGACTGCTGGAAGTGCCGAAATTGCGGAAAGCTTGGACACAAGGTTGAAAGGTGTAAGAAGGGAACCATTTGCTTCAACTCTAATGAAGAAGGTCATAGGAAATCGGAATGCCCCAAGTTGAAAGCGATTGTACCTGGAAGAAACCCCCAGGGTGTCTATCAACTTGGAACAATTGAGGTGAAGAAAGAGGATCCGAATGTCGTTATCGGTACGTTTTTACTCAACAATCATTACGCTGTTGCTTTATTTGATTCGGGTGCTGATAGGAGCTTTGTATCCACTAAATTTAGTGCCCTTATTGACATTGAACCTGTTGAGATAAATACCAGTTACGAGGTGGAATTGGCTATTTGTAAATTAGTGAAAACTAATAAGCTATTAGAAGGATGCTCTCTAAATCTCTTGAACTATTCCTTTCCGATTGATTTGATGTTGATAGAATTAGGTAGTTTTGATATTATTATTGGTATGGATTGGTTGTCGTTGAATAATGCTACTATTTTATGTGGAGAGAAGAAGGTTAAGATTCCTCTTAGGAATAGGACGTTAGTAATTGATGGTAATCGAGGAGAATCCCTTTTGAAAATGGTTTCATGTATTAAAGTCCAAAAGTACATCAGGAACGGTTGTGAGTTATTCTTAGCTCAAGTGACCGGGAATGAGTCTAGGGAGAAACGATTGGAAGATGTACCTATTATTTGTGAATTTCCTGAGGTATTTCCTAAAGATTTACCCGGACTTCCACCGATAAGGCAAGTAGAGTTTCAAATCGATTTAATTCCTGGTGCTGCACCGGTGGCACGTGCGCCTTACCGATTAGCCCCTTCTGAATTAAAGGAGTTATCTGAGCAACTTAAGGAGTTGTCTAATAAAGGTTTTATTTGACCGAGCTCGTCGCGTTGGGGAGCTCGAGTCTTGTTCGTTAAGAAGAAGGATAGATCTTTCCGTATGTGAATTGATTATAAGGAACTGAATAAGTTGAGAATTAAAAATCGATATCCTTTACCTAGGATTGATGATTTCTTTGATCAACTACAAGGATCTAGTGTGTATTCTAAGATAGATTTGCGGTCAGGATATCACCAACTTCACGTCCGTGAAGAAGATATTCCTATAACTGCATTTAGAACTCGTTATGGACACTATGAATTTCAAGTAATGCCATTTGGGTTAACTAACGCACCTGCGGTTTTCATGGATTTAATGAATCGAGTGTGCAAGCCCTACTTGGATAAATTTGTGATTGTGTTTATTGACGATATTCTAATCTATTCTAAGAATGAAGATGAACATAGAGAACATTTAAGAATTACTTTGAATTTGTTAAAGGATGAAAAGTTGTATGCTAAGTTTTCGAAATTTGATTTCTGGTTAAATTCTGTGCAATTTCTTGGTCATGTGATTAACAAAGATGGAATTCATGTTGATCCTGCAAAGGTTGAAGCCATTAAGAATTGGTCTGCACCGACAACGCCAACGGAAGTGCGACAGTTCTTAGGATTGGCTGGCTATTATAGGTGATTCATTAAAGAATTTTCTTTGATAGCTAAACCCTTGACTAAGCTTACCCAGAAGAATAAACCTTTCGTTTGGGGAAGTGATGAAGATGGAGCATTTCAGACATTGAAGCAAAAATTATATAGTGCGCCAATTTTATCATTACCCGACGGGAGTGAAGATTTTGTAGTGTATTGTGATGCATCTCTTAGAGGCTATGGAGCTGTTTTGATGCAGCAAGAGAAAGTGATAACTTATGCTTCTAGGCAATTAAGGAAGAATGGGGAGATTTATACTACTCATGATCTTGAGTTAGGAGCTGTAGTCTTTGCTCTTGGGTTGTGGAGACATTATCTGTATGGCACCAATTGTACGGTATTCACCGATCACAAAAGCCTACAGTATATTCTCGACCAGAAGGAATTAAACATGAGGCAACGAAGATGGATAGAGTTGTTAAGTGATTATGATTGTGATATAAAATATCACCCAGGAAAAGCCAATGTTGTTGCTGATGCGTTAAGCAGGAAAGATAGAGAGCCTATCAGGGTACGTTCTCTAGTCTTGACCGTGCACAATAATTTGCCTGAGTAAATTAGAAATGCGCAAATAGAAGCTTGTAAGAAGGAAAATTTTGTTAATGAAGGGTTCCGAGGAGAAGGAGATCCTTTAGAGGTTAGAGCTGATGGAGTGAAATGCTTAAGAGGTCGTATGTGGATACCTAAGTTTGGAGGCTTAAGAGATTTGATTATGTTAGAATCCAATAAATCTAAGTATTCAATTCATCCGGGATCTTATAAGATGTACCATGATTTGAAGAAGGTGTACTGGTGGCCGAATATGAAAGCTGATATTGCTATGTATGTTCTTTAATGCTTGACTTGTGCTAGAGTCAAAACTGAACATCAAAAGCCATCGGGACTACTTCAACAGCCAAAGATTCCTGAATGGAAGTGGGAGCGAATTACGATGGACTTTATCACCAAGCTTCCTAGAACATCATCTGGAAACAACTCGATTTGGGTTATTGTCGAAAGACTGACCAAATCAGCACACTTCATTCCGGTTAAAGAGCAGTTCTCACTGGAGAAGCTGACTCGTATATACCTTGAGAATGTTGTATGCAAGCAGGGAGTGCCTGTATCGATCATTTCAGATCGAGATCCTAGATTCACATCGAATTTTTGGAAATCTCTCCAAAGATCTTTGGGAACAAATATCGACATGAGCACTGCTTATCACCCCCAGACTCAGAGTGAAAGAACGATACAAACACTAGAAGATATGTTGAGAGCTTGTGTGTTAGATTTTGGTAAGAATTAGGATAAACATTTGCCGTTAGCAGAGTTTTCGTATAACAATAGTTACCATTCTAGTATTAAGGCTGCACCGTTTGAAGCTTTGTATGGTAGGAAGTGTAGATCTCCTGTATGTTGGAGTGAAGTTGGGGATACCCAGCTCACGGGACCGGAATTGATCCGGGAGACTACGAAGATGATTGTTCAGATTAAAATAGGTTGTTGACTGCCCGTAGTAGACAGAAAAGTTACGCGGATGTGCGGCGGAAGCCAATGGAGTTTAAAGTGGGTGACCAAGTAATGTTGAAAGTATCGTCATGGAAAGGCGTTATAAGATTTGGAAAGCGAGGAAAATTGAATCCCCGTTATATTGGACCCTTTAAGATTTTATCTAGAGTAGGTCCGGTGGCTTACAAACTAGAGTTACCCCCAGAACTTCATGGTGTTCACAACACATTCCATGTATCTAATCTGAAGAAATGTCTAGCAGTGAGTGATGAGAAAATTTCGTTGGATAAGGTTCGAATAGATGGGAAGTTGCATTTTATCGAAGAACCCGTAGAGGTTATGGATCGTGAGGTAAAGCAACTGAAACAAAGTTGGATACCTATTGTCAAGATCCGATGGAATTCAAAGCATGTACCGGAATATACTTGGGAACGAGAGGATGAAATGTGGAAGAAATATCCGCACCTCTTTGATATGAGCTTAAACTCATATCCTTTTATCAACAAATAACCCTAAAACATGAAGCAAAATACCAATTTATCTTGCAAAAACAGTATTATGTGGTATGTTTGTGTTTGTTTACACTTGTGTAGGTAAAAGGATACATTTTCAAGCAAAAAAGGAATTATCAAGCTTAAATTGATGAAAAAGACAAAGAAGGATCAAAAGTGACAAGACTTTGAAGTACAAGGACCTATCTTGACAAATTGCCAAAGTTGAAGGACTAAAGTGCAAATATTGTAAAAAGTCAAGATCAAAGTCAAAATTGGTCAACTATCAAGTCAACAAAGTTAAAGGACCAATTCTGCTCAAAGATGAAGTTGGAGGACTAAAAGTGCCAAAGAAATGAAGATACAAGCCTTTAAATGCAATCTGCCAAAGTCCAAGGGTTAAAACTGCCAAAGTTGGAATGTTTCACAAGTTCAATCCAAGTGATAAAGTTTGGGCCAATGAGAAGCAAGAGTAAAGGACACACAGATTGCCAACTCACAGGCATTTATTATCCACTCAGCCGTCACAATTAATAACCAAATCTAAACAGTTTGATCCGTGTGACGTCATTTCAACCAATTAGAGTATGCCACGTGTCATCTTCAAGAAACCAAAATATTTCCAGGATCGTTTTTGAGCTAGACTTAAATTCATGAAAAGATGTAAACACCAAAAGTGCTTATTTTGGAGAGACGAATCCATTGGTAAACATCAATTAACATGAAATCCACTCAAGAAGAAAACCCCAATTCATGTTCATACCTTGAAGATCAGTTTTGAAGAATCATGCCACGTGGAGACCTTGGATTGGTCTTAACACTTCATCATCCCCAACAAACTCCTTCTTCAAGCCTATAATAGCTGTTAGGTCCTCATTTGTAGAGAGCAGTTAAATTTGTAGAAAACACACACTTTTCAATTTCCTTTCATCTTTCTTCCTTTTTACCCTAACTACTCAAGACTTTGACACACTCTTGAGTTAGTTAGTTAGTTATCTTCATTCCAACAACTTTGTAACAACTTTCCATGAATGAAATTTGAATTCTCCTTTTCCCGCCAAATTTTATATTCATTCTACTGTTCATTCCCTGCTACTACTTGATCATTGTGTTGCTGAATTGAGTTTGTTATGATCATTGAATGATCATAACTGACTTAGAAGAAGAATTGTTGTTGTTTATGTGATTTCAGTTCAAGCGTTAGCAGTTATAGAGATTCCATGCCATGATGATCATTACTGTTGATTTGTAGCTGTTAATGATAGTTGATTAGTTGATCTAGTGATAAGGTGGTGGTTATCACTAGGGTAAGAGAGTTCAGCACTCCTCTTCTTCCCAATGGTTTCTACAAAAGGTTTCAAAAGTTCTTATTTTGGTTCCACACAATAAGTCAATAGCATGCTACATTTCCTAGTGTAATCTTGTTGTTTGCCTTATCAAAGTTGTTTAGTTGGTTGATTGTTTGATTGTTTACTTGTTTGTAGCTTATTCTTGTTTACCTGCTTTTGATTTTTAGATTGTGTTCTAGTATTAGCTTATTTCAGTCATTTTCAGTTCTTGTATCTTAATAGAGTAAAAGTTGTTCTCATTGCTTGCTTGCAGTTTAAAACTATCTCATTTTGAGTCTTTAGTTTGGTTTGATAAAGGATTTGATTCAGTTTAAACCAGCTTTTTAAAAGTCTTTGGAAATTCTCAATAATCTCAGATAAGGAGTGTTTGTCATTAGTTGGTTATTGGTTTTCAAGCATTGAGTTTTTGCAAGTTAATGTTCATTTCTAGTCATAAGGTCTTTACTAAGTGTTTTGAGTAAGTTTCAAGTCAAGTAACTGTTTAAAAAGGCAAATGGCAAGAAAAAGTGTGGGTTGATTTTCTTTCAGTTTTGCTCTTAAAAAGTTGTCAATTTCATTTGCTTTGCATTTGATGAATTCTTGATGAAAATTAACCAAACCAGTTCTCAATTGTAGTTACATATATGAAGTTTTATATCCTATAAGCATTCTATACAGTTTTCAATAAGCCAAGAGAAATAAGCAAAAATCAGGAAGGCTGAGATAAGCCAAGTTTCTGTAAATGGAAACTGCTTTTTGAGATCTTTTGATTCTCTTCATTAACCAAACCATTTTATTGCACAAAACCACTTAGAATATGGTATTACATGATTTTTGAAAGATTCAGATTTTTGTCAAAAAAGTTTGGTCAACGCCTGGTCAACGATAAGCCAATTTGAGCTTAATTCGAATTCCCAGCTTAATACTTGATGAAATTTGTTCTAACTTGATTTCCCGTTCATCATTTGAGCTGCTTAATCAGTTTTGACAAGAAAATCTAGTTGTGCTTGTTCAGTTTGTTCTATAGCTTATTTTGGGCTTATCTTGAAGTGCTTATTTGCTTATTTCGAACTTTCAGTAAAAATCCTCTTACAGACGTAGCTTATTTTGTATTAGAAGTCTTTTGCAACTGGTTTCATTGAATTTGGTTCAGTAATAAGCTCAAACGAGCTTATTTTTCTTACAAACCCGTTTTTGCTTATAAAGTTTTTAAATTTGCAATTTGGTCCTTCTTGTTTCAAGCAGTTTTTAATCATGGCTAATCTTCAATCTTTTTAGGGTTTGCACATTTTAGTCCTTTCAGTTTTGAAGTTGGTTAAAATCAGTTAGCAAGTTTGTTATTTTGTTACTAATTGGTTAGTTTGTTACAAGTTTTACATTTTTGATCCTTGTAGTTTGCTGGTTTGCATTTTTAGTCCCTATACTTGTTAGAATTTTCATTTTAAGCATTTTACTTTCATAGAATTTACATTTTCAGTCCTTTTAGTTTTAAATTTTACATTTTCAATATTACTTGAATACAAATTTGGTACGTGCACTATGTTTTACATATAAGTAGGTAATATTTTTCATTTTTTGCAAGACTTTGTTGAATTAGCAAATAGAATATCCAAAAAATATTAACAACCAAAAACAGTTAAAAACCCGATATTGGTTGGACTTTCAATTAGCAAGAACTGAGAAAAAACGAACTGCATTATACACAATTTCAAATGGCGCCGCTGCCGGTTCTTTGACTTTACGAGAGACTATCGATTGACGGTTTTCATTGGCTTTTGGGATCCGTTCACCTTGTGAACATTATTTTTACGTATCATAAATCAAAAACAAATAAAAAAAATCAAAAATATAAAAATATATAAAAACTAAAAAATTAACAAAACAACTCTTTTCCTAAAGAATTGACCAAAAAAATTAAAAAATCCGAAAAGCAATCTTTTTCCTAAGAGATTGCACCCAAAAATATATATTATTGGATTCTCTCGGTTTTTATGTACATATAGTATTTTCTCTTAAAAAACTCATAAATACGAAAATATTTTCCATATATTATTATAAGTAAATACGTATACGTATAAGAACAACCAATCTACATATCTTCCATAAGTATTGCCGAGGCAATACACCGTGTTGAGGGGCGTTCCGGTCCTTGACACGTGTATCGATCAAACAAAATAAAGCAAGAATAGATAAATACTCTCAATAAGCAACAATTCGAAGAATACGAACATTTAAGTGAATAGAAAGGCGATGTGCTATAAAATGCCATCTAAGGGTCAATAGGTACTTAAGTGCTTCGCGCCACCTAACCCCCCGTTCACTTGTAAGTATTCTAAGAAGGAAGGCTTTATTGGGGGTCTTGCACCTAAGTAGTTCATACGTATATTGTTATTTTCTTGTGGATATTTAATATTGAAACTCGAAGAGGATAATCCATTTCTCTTCAAAGTCACACGAGAGCTTCTCTCTCATTCCTCGTATTGAGTTGCATGCTCACTCGCGGGCGTGCACAAATACCGATTGGTGTACACCCTCTTCCTCCGAAAAGGAAGAAAAAGAGAAAGAGTAAGACTACCACCGTCCATCAAGCCGATCACGAGCATCGTGCTTTGACTCCTCCACCACAAGAAGCCATGGCTATTGATAATCGCTCTTTGTTGGAACGTATGCAAACCAATATTCATGGATATGCTAGTGCTATTAAGATTCCCGACTTTCCCGCAAACACATTTGAGCTACACACATCTATGATTACTATGGTTTCACAATCACCTTTCTATGGTAACAACAATGAGGATCCTCATGCTCACCTTAAGAGATTCCTTTCTCTTTGCAATACCATTAAGCATAATGGAGTTCTACATGAGGTTATTAGGATGATGTTAGTGTCATTTTCCCTAGAGGGACCCGCTAAGCATTGGTTAGACACCCAACCACCCGATAGTATCACCACATGGGATGGTTTCACCACTAAGTTTTTGAACAAGTTCTTTCCTCCACATAAGACTATGGCTTTGAGGACTTTAATTATAGGCTTTCAACAAAAACCTAGTCAATCCTTTAGTTATGCTTGGGAAGAGTATAGTGAGTTATTGAGGAGATGCCCTAATCATGGATTGGATGATGTTCACCAAATCAATATCTTCTATAATGGCCTTAAATCTCACCACCAAGATTCACTCAATGCTTCTGCGGGAGGGAATATTCTTCTTAAAACCTACCAAGAGGCTTTGGACATCATTGAGACTAAAGCAATGGTTCAAACAAACAATCAATTTGAAGAAAGGGTTCATGTTATCCAAAACAATTCTCAAACTCCTTGTGACAACCAACTCCTCAAATTTCAACAAGAGATCCTTCAACAAGTCAAACAAGGACATCAAGAAATGATTCAAGCTTTTAAGACCATGTCATTGAACAATTCTTCAAATAATGTGAATGCCATCACTCTTTCTTGTGTTACTTGTGGAGGTCCCCATTCTTATGAACAATGTGATAAGGTGCAAGTGTATCAAGGGGAATGCTATGCTTACCAAGAGGAACATCCTGAACACTTCAAGCCAAATATCAATCCAAATAACCTTTCTTACAAGTCCCAAAACTACCTTACTCCACCCGGATTCCCACCCCAACCACCTACCGAAATTCAACAAAATCCTCCTCAAATTTTACCAAGGAATCAAGGGCAAACACCACCTTACCAAGGAAATAACTACAAGGCACCCAACAATGTTCAACATCAAGCAAATACCTTTTATCCACCAAATCAAGGATTTAATGCCCAACCTTTACCTTTCCAACCTCAAGGTTTTCAAGGTTATGTGCCACAAGATTATAACACAATGGATTTCTTGCACAAAATGAATCAAGAGAATGAAAGGAAGTTCCAAGAGAATGAAAGGAATTTTCAAGCTATTGAGAAGAAAATGAATGACCAAATGAAACGTATAGCGGAGGAACAAACCAATAGTGTTTTAATGGCATTAAATCAAAGACCACAAGGGGCTTTACCTTCCAACACACAAACAAATCCAAGGTCCAATGTCAATGCCATTACAACAAGGAGTGGAACAACAACAAAGGATCCTTCACCTCCTAAACCTACTATTGTTCAACCCACTTGTGCTCCTACTTGTGACAAGCCTTCCACCTCTACCTCACCTCCTCAAAATGCTCCTATTCACTCAAACACACCTTCTCAACCTATTCATACTTCTCCTTCACCTTCCACACTTCCAAATGAAGAAGCTAACAAAGACAAATCTTCCACTACAACACCTATTCCACCCACACCAAAACCTACTCTTCCATATCCTTCAAGGTTGAAAAAGGACAAGTTAAAGAACAAGGATGACATCCAAGTCTCCAATTTCTTAAGGATGTTCAAGAAACTCAACATCAATATATCCTTTGCGGAAGCTCTTGCTTATATGCCAAAGTTTGCTAAGATGTTCAAGGATTTGCTCTCAAACAAAGAAAAATTGGTTGATTTTCCCAACACATCCCTTAATGAAAATTGTTCCGCGGTGTTACTTAAAACCTTACCAACAAAACTTGGAGATCCGGGGCGCTTCTTGATACCTTGTAATTTTCCCGGTGTTGAAAATTTCATGGCTTTGGCGGATCTAGGGGCAAGCATAAACCTCATGCCTTTATCGGTTTGGAAACAACTCTCTCTTCCTGAGCTCACTCCCACTAGGATGACTCTTGAACTAGCCAACCAAACCATAGCTCACCCCGTAGGTATAGCGGAAGATGTGTTTGTAGGTGTGGATAAGTTTACCTTTCCGGCCGACTTTGTAGTGGTTGATTATGACATGGATCCTAGAGTGCCTTTGATTGTTGGTAGACCGTTTTTGAGAACGGGTCGTACTTTGATAGATGTGGCGGAAGGAGAACTAATTACGTGAGTAGAAGATGAGAGAGTGGTGTTTAAGTTAGGGAAAGTTTGTAATAGGAAAGAGGTTAAGGAGTCTAGACCTTGTGAGACTATTAACATTGTTGATGTGTTAGATGAAGTGTGTGATGAACACTTTCATGATGCTTGTAAGAGTACTAATGATGAGATGCCCCATGTTGAAACCGTGGCCTCAATTGCTCCCTCTTTAACACCTTTTGGAGAGAGTGATTTCCTCTTGGAGGAATTTGAGTCAAACTTTCTTGGTGATGATGATTCTCCCATTAATTGGGAAGAAGATATTCTTACAATCCAAAAGTTTCTCAATGAGGACCCTATTCCTTCCCCTATTCCACAAGAGATTACCATTGAGGAACCTTCCATAGTAAAACCTTCTATAGAGAGTCCACCTCCTATTGAACTTAAGGACCTTCCATCCCACTTAGAATATGCTTTCTTAGAGGGCAAAGACCAATTACCGGTGATCATTGCTAAAGAGTTGAAAGAGGATGAGAAGGAGCAACTTATTGAAGTTCTTAAGAAACACAAGAAAGCCTTAGCATGGAAAATATCCGACATAATGGGAATTGATCCACATTTTTGTACACACAAAATCCTTATGGAGGATGACTATAAACCCGCCATTCAAAACCAAAGGAGAGTTAACCCAAAAATCCATGAGGTTATTAAGAAGGAAGTGATTAAACTTTTAGATGCAGGTATGATTTACCCCATTTCCGACTCTCCATGGGTTAGCCCGGTTCATTGTGTTCCAAAGAAGGGTAGAATCACCGTGGTGCCTAATGAGAACAATGAGCTTATTCCCACGAGACTTGTGACCGGTTGGAGAGTTTGCATTGATTATAGAAAACTCAATGAGGCAACTAGGAAGGACCATTTTCCGCTTCCCTTTATGGATCAAATGCTTGAACGCTTAGCGGGAAATGAGTACTATTGTTTTCTTGATGGCTTTTCGGGTTATTTCCATATACCCATTGACCCTAAGGTTCAAGAAAAGACCACATTCACTTGTCCCTACGGTACATTTGCTTACAAGAGGATGCCTTTTGGCTTATGTAATGCACCGGGGACGTTTCAAAGGTGCATGATGGCGATTTTCCATGACATGATAGAGCAAACCATGGAGGTTTTTATGGATGATTTTTCCGTCTTTGGAAATTCATTTAGCTCATGTCTCACCAATCTTGAAAGAATGCTTAAGCGTTGTGAGGAAACACGTTTAGTGCTTAATTGGGAGAAATGTCACTTTATGGTGAAAGAGGGGATTGTTTTAGGACACAAGATATCCAACAAGGGATTAGAAGTTGATCGATCTAAAATTGATGTGATTACTAAGCTTACCCCACCCACCTCGGTTAAAGGTGTGAGGAGTTTCCTAGGTCATGCGGGATTTTATAGGCGCTTTATGCAAGATTTTTCTAAGATAGCTAGACCGATGACTCACCTCTTGGAGAAAGAGGCTCCTTTCATTTTTAACCAAGATTGTTTAGACTCTTTTGAGACTCTTAAGGAAAAATTGACTAAGGCTCCCGTTTTGGTTTCTCCAAATTGGGAATTACCTTTTGAGCTTATGTGTGACGCTAGTGATTATGCGGTGGGGGCCGTCTTAGGACAAAGAGTTAATAAGCATTTTCAACCTCTACACTATGCGAGTAAAACCATGACCGGTGCACAACTTCATTACACTACCACGGAAAAAGAGTTGCTTGCTATAGTATATGCTTTTGAGAAGTTTAGACCATATCTTATGCTTTCCAAAACCATAGTGTATACGGATCATTCCGCTCTCAAGTATCTTATGACAAAACAAGATGCTAAGCCTAGGCTTTTGAGATGGGTTTTGTTGCTTCAAGAGTTTAAGATAGAGATTCGTGATAAGAAAGGGGCCGAGAATTTAGCGGCGGATCACTTGAGTAGACTTGAGCATCCTTTTCAAGGAGATTTACCACACCAAGAAATCAATGAATCCTTTCCATTGGAGGAGCTCATGTCTATCTCTTCCCAAGAGGATGCCACTCCTTGGTTTGCGGATATCACAAACTATCTTGTGGGCAATGTGCTTATTGAGGGTCTTACTTATCAACAAAAGAAGAAGTTTCTTAAGGAGGTTAAGTATTACTTTTGGGATGATCCATATCTTTTTAGGCAATGTGCGGACCAAATCATTAGACGGTGTGTAGATGGGCCCGAGGCATTTAAGATCTTAGAAGCTTGTCATAAAGGACCTACGGGTGGACATTTTGGGCCTAACTACACCGCCAAGAAAGTCTTTGATTCGGGTTACTATTGGCCTTCCATTTACAAAGATGCCCATGAAATGGTGAAATTTTGTGATGTTTGTCAAAGACAAGGAAAAATTACACAACGTGATGAGATGCCACAAAATTTTATCCAAGAATGTGAGATATTTGATGTATGGGGCATTGATTTCATGGGACCTTTTCCATCCTCTAAGGGAAACAAGTATATACTTGTGGCGGTGGATTATGTGTCCAAATGGGTGGAGGCTAAAGCCTTACCTACCAATGATGCTAGAGTTGTTGTGAAGTTTTTGAAACAATTGTTTGCTAGATCTGATGTACCTCGGGCCATCATAAGTGATCGTGGTACGCACTTTTGTAATGATCAATTCACGAGAGTTATGAAGAAATATGGAGTGAATCATAGACTTTAGACCGCGTATCACCCTCAAACAAATGGTCAAACCAAGGTCACAAATCGTGGTTTAAAGAGAATTTTAGAGAGAACGGTGGGAGAGCATCGAGCTTCTTGGTCGGATAAGCTTGATGATGCTTTGTGGGCGTTTAGGAAGGCTTTTAAAACACCAATTGGTTGTACGCCTTATAGGCTTGTCTATGGAAAAGCGTGCCACCTCCCATTCGAGCTAGAACACAAGTCATCTTGGGCTCTCAAATGGGCTAACTTTGATTTAAACCAAGCCGGTTCACATAGGAAAGATCAACTCAATGAGATGGATGAATTGAGAGCCAATGCCTATGAAAATTCTTTGCTTTACAAGGAAAAGACTAAGAAATTGCATGATGCTAAGATCAAGAATCGTGAGTTCAAAGTTGGAGAGCCGGTTCTCCTCTTTAACTCAAGATTGAAACTTTTTGCGGGCAAGCTTAAGTCAAGATGGTCCGGTCCATTCACTATTACTCAAGTGTTTCCATATGGAACTCTTGAGTTGTCACAACCCGATGGTCCAAATTTTAAAGTGAATGGTCACCGTGTTAAGCATTATTTTGGGGAGGACATTTCCGTTGAAATGGTCCAAGAGATCCCCATTTTCCCCATGAATTAATTCATTGAGGGACGAGTCGAGCTAGAGACTCATTAACTCAAGCATCGTATAACTAGGTTTAGAGTATTGTAGGTTAGAAATAAAGGTATAGACTTGGAGATAAGTGTAGGGGAGACCTTCTTTTGTCTTCATGATTGTTTGTAGGGTTGCTCACTCATCTCATGCTTTGGAGCTTATGGAGGAGGCCCTTGTAACCGGTTCACTTCGTTACTATAGTGATTTTTCATTGACACCTTGTGCTTAAACATGATTTCAATAATAGTTGTCCTTTCCTTAACTTGGGTTAAGCAAAGTCTATTCATTGTCATAAGTGTAGGGGAAGTTTTTATACTTCCATGCTCTTAAACATTGAGGAAAATGTTTAGCTTAAGTGTAGGGGGGTCTTCTATCGAAGTGACCTTACCTAGAACTTGTCATTGTCTTGCATGATAACATGAAAAATTAATTTTTCGAACATTTTTCAAATTTTTGATCTACTTTGGCCAACAAAAATATGCATTCATAATTTTTGCATCAATCATTTTTCATTATGCATAACACATTTGCATTGTATATATTTCTTCTCTTATTTTTCATCAAAATATATAAAAGAAAAAAAATATAATAAAATATGGTTTTAACAAGTTTAGATTTCTTTGACATATTAGGCCCGCCATGGATATTTTGACTCAACCCGAGTTTGCTTATTTTAGCATTCTCTAGCTAGTATCCTTAACCATGTAGTCCTTCATTTGGTGTATTAGACTAAGCATCCACCAATTTCATTTTTTGAAATTTTAAATTTGTGGAGAATGGGAAATGATAGAGTTGAAGCAAGTATAAAAGGGCTAGATAAACTTCATGATAATTACTTGTGGCTAAATCCTTCTCTTCTTAACCTCTATTTTCTTCGCATGTATATAATTGTTAATAAATAATCAAGAACGGTTTTAATCGGTTTGTAATCTCTTATGCATTTTTGTCTAATCATTCATGGTTGATACAAGTACGTCTTAAGATTCTAAGTTAGAACGTTTTATGTGTACAAGACTTATGTCATGCTCAATATTTAGCGGGTGTTTTTTCCTTTTATTCTTTTGAACTTTCTTTGTGAGGAATAAAGAAAAATAAGAGCGGCTTATGAAAAAAATGAGTGGCTAGAAAAAAGAGAAGAAAAAGAAATAGAAAAAAAATAATTATACAAGACTCCCAAGAGGGGCAGTGTGGTGTTAATTATAGTGACTATTGAGTTCCAATATTACCTTGACGGGTTGCGGGGATTCAATAGATTGCTCCAATCCAATATTACCTTGACGGGTTGCGGGGTTGAAGATCCAAAGTCTCAAAAAGATGGCGGATGTAAATTATTGCGTGAGTGTATTTTTCTTTCCTTAGCGAGTGTGTAGCTACTTATGAAAGCATGACATGAGGATTTTACACATAAGGCGAATGACTTATTACTCTTGAAACGGACTTGTATTAATTGTGAGCGGTTTTTCAAGTAATGGATGAGAGGATTACTTAGGATTAAAACCGTGCTTCCTTATTTTGGATTTTACACTTCTTATACTTCACACTTGAATAAATGACAAATTTGCCCACAAGCAATTTGCTCAAATAATAACCGGTTCCACATTTAATTGTCATGAATAAGTTGATGCACTTTTTACTTGTGAATGCAATGATCCCATTTTTAAGCTTGGTATGGGGAAAGTGAAACTTGAGGGTGATAAATGTCCATGGTACCCAAGCCCTAATCTAAGCCATTGAATTCTTTATGAGTTATTTCCATCAAAACCATTTCAAGAAAAATCAAAAAGATATAGATAGAATTGTATTTTGTTCATTGCATTATTAAAAGTCAAAATCATGCATCATGAAGTTTAGAGTAGTGTAGATGCATATCATATGGCCAAGGTGGGTTAATTATGAGGAAAATGTAAATTTGAGCTTTAATATATAATATTGCATGAGGACATGACAATGTTCAAGTGTAGGGGATTTGATATGAGCTTAAACTCATATCTTTTTATCAACAAATAACCCTAAAACATGAAGCAAAATACCAATTTATCTTGCAAAAACAGTATTATGTGGTATGTTTGTGTTTGTTTACACTTGTGTAGGTAAAAGGATACATTTTCAAGCAAACAAGGAATTATCAAGCTTAAATTGATGAAAAAGACAAAGAAGGATCAAAAGTGACAAGACTTTGAAGTACAAGGACCTATCTTGACAAATTGCCAAAGTTGAAGGACTAAAGTGCAAATATTGTAAAAAGTCAAGATCAAAGTCAAAATTGGTCAACTATCAAGTCAACAAAGTCAAAGGACCAATTCTGCTCAAAGATGAAGTTGGAGGACTAAAAGTGCCAAAGAAATGAAGATACAAGCCTTTAAATGCAATCTGCCAAAGTCCAAGGGTTAAAACTGCCAAAGTTGGAAAGTTTCACAAGTTCAATCCAAGTGATAAAGTTTGGGCCAATGAGAAGCAAGAGTAAAGGACACACGGATTGCCAACTCACAGGCATTTATTATCCACTCAGTCGTCACAATTAATAACCAAATCTAAACAGTTTGATCCGTGTGACTTCATTTCAACCAATTAGAGTATGCCACGTGTCATCTTCAAGAAACCAAAATATTTCCAGGATCGTTTTTGAGCTAGACTTAATTTCATGAAAACATGTAAACACCAAAAGTGCTTATTTTGGAGAGACGAATCCATTGGTAAACATCAATTAACATGAAATCCACTCAAGAAGAAAACCCCAATTCATGTTCATACCTTGAAGATCAGTTTTGCAGAATCATGCCACGTGGAGACCTGGGATTGGTCTTAACACGTCATCATCCCCAACAAACTCCTTCTTCAAGCTTATAAATAGCTGTTAGGTCCTCATTTGTAGAGAGTAGTTAAATTTGTAGAAAACACAGACTTTTTAATTTCCTTTCATCTTTCTTCCTTTTTACCCTAACTACTCAAGAGTTTGACACACTCTTGAGTTAGTTAGTTAGTTAGTTAGCTTCATTCCAACAACTTTGTAACAACTTTCCATGAATGAAATTTGAATTCTCCTTTTCCCGCCAAATTTTATATTCATTCTACTGTTCATTCCCTGTTACTACTTGATCATTGTGTTGCTGAATTGAGTTTGTTATGATCATTGAATGATCATAACTGACTTAGAAGAAGAATTGTTGCTGTTTATGTGATTTCAGTTCAAGCCTTAGCAGTTATGGATATTCCATGCCATGATGATCATTACTGTTGATTTGTAGCTGTTAATGATAGTTGATTAGTTGATCTAGTGATAAGGTGGTGGTTATCACTAGGGTAAGAGAGTTCAGCACTCCTCTTCTTCCCAATGGTTTCTACAAAAGGTTCCAAAAGTTCTTATTTTGGTTCCACTTAATAAGTCAATGGCATGCTACATTTCCTAGTGTAATCTTGTTGTTTGCCTGATCAAAGTTGTTTAGTTGGCTGATTGTTTGATTGTTTACTTGTTTGTAGCTTATTCTTGTTTACCTGCTTTTGATTTTTAGATTATGTTCTAGTATTAGCTTATTTTAGTCATTTTCAGTTCTTGTATCTTAATAGAGTAAAAGTTGTTCTCATTGCTTGCTTGCAGTTTAAAACTATCTCATTTTGAGTCTTTAGTTTGGTTTGATAAAGGATTTGATTCAGTTTAAACCAGCTTTTTAAAAGTCTTTGGAAATTCTCAATAATCCCAGATAAGGAGTGTTTGGCATTAGTTGGTTATTGGTTTTCAAGCATTGAGTTTTTGCAAGTTAATGTTCATTTCTAGTCATAAGGTCTTTACTAAGTGTTTTGAGTAAGTTTCAAGTCAAGTAACTGTTTAAAAAGGCAAATGGCAAGAAAAAGTGTGGGTTGATTTTCTTTCAGTTTTGCTCTTAAAAAGTTGCCAATTTCATTTGCTTTGCATTTGATGAATTCTTGATGAAAATTAACCAAACCAGTTCTCAATTGTAGTTACATATATGAAGTTTTATATCCTATAAGCATTCTATACAGTTTTCAATAAGCCAAGAGAAATAAGCAAAAATCAGGAAGGCTGAGATAAGCCAAGTTTCTGTAAATGGAAACTGCTTTTTGAGATCTTTTGATTCTCTTCATTAACCAAGCCATTTTATTGCACAAAACCACTTAGAATATGGTATTACATGATTTTTGAAAGATTCAGATTTTTGTCAAAAAAGTTTGGTCAACGCCTGGTCAACGATAAGCCAATTTGAGCTTAATTCGAATTCCCAGCTTAATACTTGATGAAATTTGTTCTAACTTGATTTCCTGTTCATCATTTGAGCTGCTTAATCAGTTTTGACAAGAAAATCTAGTTGTGCTTGTTCAGTTTGTTCTATAGCTTATTTTGGGCTTATCTTGAAGTGCTTATTTGCTTATTTCGAACTTTTAGTAAAAATCCTCTTACAGACGTAGCTTAGTTTGTATTAGAAGTATTTTGCAACTGGTTTCATTGAATTTGGTTCAGTAATAAGCTCAAACGAGCTTATTTTTCTTACAAACCCGTTTTTGCTTATAAAGTTTTTAAATTTGCAATTTGGTCCTTCTTGTTTCAAGCAGTTTTTAATCATGGCTAATCTTCAATCTTTTTAGGGTTTGCACATTTTAGTCCTTTCAGTTTTGAAGTTGGTTAAAATCAGTTAGCAAGTTTGTTATTTTGTTACTAATTGGTTAGTTTGTTATAAGTTTTACATTTTTGATCCTTGTAGTTTGCTGGTTTGCATTTTTAGTCCCTATACTTGTTAGAATTTTCATTTTAAGCATTTTACTTTCATAGAATTTACATTTTCAGTCCTTTTAGTTTTAAATTTTACATTTTCAATATTACTTGAATAAAAATTTGGTAAGTGCACTATGTTTTACATATAAGTAGGTAATATTTTTCATTTTTTGCAAGACTTTGTTGAATTAGCAAATAGAATATCCAAAAAAGATTAACAACCAAAAACAGTTAAAAACCCGATATTGGTTGGACTTTCAATTAGCAAGAACTAAGAAAAAACGAACTGCATTATACACAATTTCACTCTTCGATTTCAATAAGAAACGGACATCAAAATGAAATGGATCATGAGGACGTTGATCCCTTTTAGGAGTAAAAGCTGTGACAATCTAACATTTTCAGGTAGAGAATTATTTTCTCGTATAATTTTTTGAAACTTATTTTTGTGTTGGTTGATGAACTCACAATTTACGGATTTAAATTTGGGCTTACGTGCATAATTTAGCGTCCTTTACGATTAAACTGGAAACCTTAGGATTACGTATTTACGTTCTTGAACTTCGTTTTTGATGAGACAATTTTTATTAGATTCGTTTTGTGCCGTTGTTTCATAATTTATAAAAACGTTTTTCGTGAAACGACCCGAGGGCACGCAAATCGAGGAAACTAGAATCGAGGAGTACCCGTAAATTAGCGGGATGGGACAAAATAATTTATCCCACCCCACTATAACATGGAACGGCCAAACATGACACCACATCAAAGATGTGGCATCATGTAAACTAGTAGCTTACAAGTGTAAGCTTAGCTTAACACTTAAGCTAGTTTTTACCCACCAAACTAACAAAAACAACTAGCTTCTCATTTACCACCATTCACTCATGCAAATCAACTAAAAACTCTCTCAACTCCATCACCATTGCCGTCCCACTTCAAGAACAAACACCCCTTTTGATATTTTCTAGCCACAAAATACTTGTTATCTAGCTATATTATGGAGTTACCTTGAAGCCTTGATCACTTGGTGGCCATTTTAACAACAAAGGAGGTAAATTGCTTGTGTCCTAGGGCTGATTTCTCAACATACTTTCTTGGTGTTTGATGATCTTGGGGATACATTTGGTGTTCATCAAGTTCTTGTCTTCCAAAAACAAGATATACTCTTGGTTGGTAAAGAAGATCATTCTTTCCATTTTCTCTTGTTATTTTTGTAAAGATCAAATGTATTTTCTTTCTTGTTGTATACGTATATGATGAATATAGGATGATAAAAATATTGTGTGGGGATCAAGTGTTGATAAATATGCTTAAAAAGATTAATAACCATAAGAAACAAGGCTAAAATCATGCTTAATTTGTTGGCTGTATAAAAACAGTATGTAACCAAAACTTGAACTGATAAATTTGCATGGTGGAATCTATTTACAGTAAGTACAAGATGTCATACACATGTGAGAGTTGTCCATGCAATGGAATCATTAAAATGAGTGAGATATGATCAAAACAAGATGAGTGTGCTAATCTGAATAAGCTGTTTTGTAGAGAATGTTAAGGATAATTAAACTTAAAATGAGCAGTAGCTATAACTAAGTTAATTGTAGCACATAATATGAAGTTCATTCCATCCAAAAATGAGCTTCTAATTCATCGTAGAACTCTAGATATGATAAAAATGGTGAAGATGAAAATAAAAATCAGATTTTGAAGAATTAATGTTTAATACTATTATATAAGCACTCAAATTATATAGTATAAAACGTGAAATTAAAACCCACTAACTTATGAATTTCATTTATATAAATATTTATAAGGTTAAATAAATGGAAAATTTATAAAAATGGTAGTTGAATAATATTTATAAGTTATAAAAACTATAAACGTGATTTTTACGACTTTTTCGGCTATTACCGTAAAATTAAAGTTTTTCGCCAATTAAAACTTAGACGATCAAACCCGTCTAATGTAAAGTTTTTAAAAGTCATATACTGATATATAAGTATCTAATACAAGTAAAAACCGATAAAACCCGAAATATAGGACATATAGACATTAACGAGCTAAGTAAGCATATTGGACTAATAATTGGACTAAATAAGTTAAACACTTATGAAAAGTACTTATTGGGCTTAACCCATTTGGGCCCAACATGTAAAGTGTAAATACTGATAATATAAGTATAAAATGAAATAATATAAGTTAAAGAACTTATGATAAGCTTATTGGACTTAAAATATGTAAACTAGTAAAAAGTTACCAATACATAAACACTAAAATGAGTAAACAAGGATATATAAACCCACTTGATCATCATCATATGTACAAAATCATCATATGTATATTGTTATTTTGATAAAGTCATTGGACATAAGTCTAAGACCGATTATTATTTATATAGTTTTCCGTGACCGAAGCACGCCCGTAGCCGATAATCCGCCTTTCATTATCAACGTGAGTTCATAGCCTCGCACTCTTTTAAATGTTTTATAAAATGATTTGTGAACCCACGAGGGAGATAACATGCTAGTTTTTGATAAAATAGAACACAAGTAGTCCCGATGGTATGCTTAATGATATGGACCCGAATGATGTTATGACCCTATAAACGAGATAAAATGGATTATTAGTAGTTAGGTTATGTCACTCAAAGTCCCATTAGCATGAATTGTGAACTACCGGGATTTAGTAGACGCTTATGCATATGATAGTACTATTTAGGGACGATCACCCCAGTTCGCGCCTTGACGGTTGATCCCCCTCGTACCACATTGATTGGTAAGCGAATTTATGTATGAGAAGATTACATAGCGTGATTTTTGTGACGACACGCTAACTTAGATGGGCAAATTGTTTGTCGGGTTCGCGGCCCGTTGTTTTCATAATAAGGTAACAATGTCATGCGGCTAATAATAATCCTATATACAATACGACAACGATGCTAATAACGATAATAATATTACCTATAATGGTAATATTGAGGCTACGGTCTCATGGACGGTTAAAGATGTATGCTTGATTGATATATTGCCTGGCTAGCAATACGAGGACTTACTTCTGATATTATACTTGTGTTCTGATTTTAACGATTGTTTTATATAACGGTTTTATTAAACTCTATGAATTCACTCGGCATTCGCTGATATGATTTTTACGTTTTTTATCTCAGGTGCTTGAAGGTAATCCGGATGGAGATCGACTCTGATGGCCCACATAATATTAAAAATGTTAATTCGATCTATGTTTTGTAAACTTAATGACCTGTATAATTTGGGACCTGTTGTACACTTTAAAACTTTTTATCGAATGAATGTATGTTAAACCTTGTACAGCCATTTTTATGTGTTGTCTATGATTGGAGTTATTGTGTTATCCCGTAACACTCTGAAAGACCCTTCCGCAGTACCGATACGAAAATTGAGAGTGTTACATATAGCACATGGATTGAACTCATATAACTTCCAAGATTGGCAGATTTAGTCCCTAATTTTAGGTAGAATCATACTTCGAGCTGGGATCTTCATTTCTTTGTCATTTTAACTCATTCATTCTTCAAACTTGCACAATATTGATCCTTTGACTATTTGACTTGATGGTTGACCAAATTTAACTTTGTTCTTGAATTTCTCAAAATTTCAATTTTAGTCTTTCATCTTTGAAAGTTGTCAAGAAAGGCCTTTGACTTTACAAGGCTTGTCACTTTTCATCCTCCTTTTGTGTTTTCTTCATTAATAAGGCTTGAATTCACTTGTTTGCTCCAAAAATGTATCTTTTTACCTACAGAAGCACAAACAACAAAACATACCCATAATACTTCTTTTATGAATCAAAATTAGGTATTTTGCTTTGTGTTTTAGGGTGATTTGTGATATAATTGATATGAGATTTCACTCATATCAAATCCCCTACACTTGATCCTTTCCATGACCTCATGCAATGCCACATTTTAAAGCACCAATTTACACTTTTCTCATAATTAATCCACCTTGGCTAATATATATTGCATTTACACTACACTATACTATATGATGCATGATTTTAATTTTATACAATGCAATGCAAAGAAAAGCAATTCTATTTATATATTTTTGGATTTTCTTGAAATGGTTTTGGTGGAAATAACTCATAAAGAAATCAAATACTTTAATTAGGGCTTTGAGTACCATGAACACTTATCATCCTCAAGTTTCACTTTCCCCATACCAAGCTTAAAAACAGGACCATTGTTATCCATAAGTGAAAGTGCGTCAACTCATTCATATAGATTATTGTGTTACCAGTATAACCCACTTATTATGCCTCTAAGACCTGTTATTAATTGAGTAAATTGCTTGAGGGCAAATTTGTCATTATTTAAAGCGTGAAATATAAGAAATGTAAAATTTCAAAATAAGGAAGCACGGTTTTAATCCTAAGTAACCATCTTATCCATTACTCTAAAAACCGCCCATAATTAATATGAGTCCGACTCAAAATTAATAAGTCATTCGCCTTATCTGTAAGATCCTTATGTCATGCATTAATAAGTAACTACTCACTTTCTAAGGAAGAAAAATAAAACTCACGCAATAATTTATATCCTCCGCCTTTCTGAGACCTTGGATCTTCAATCCCACAACCCGTCAAGCTAATACTGGATTGGAGCAACTATCAAATCCCCGCAACCCTTGTGAGAGTAATATTGGAATTCAATAGTTACTATAATTAACAATTCACTGCCCCTCTTGGGAGTCTTGTATAATTTTTTTTTCTTTTTTTCTTCTTTTTTTCTTTTTTTTCTAGCCACACATTTTTTTCATAAGCCGCTCTTATTTTTCTTTATTCCTCACAAAGAAAGTTGAAAAGAATAAAAGGAAAAACACCCGCTATGTATTAAGCATGACATAAGTCTAATACACATAAAACGTTCTAACTTGGAATCTTAAGACGTACTTATACCAACCACGAATGATTAGTCAAAAAATGCATAAGAGACTACAAATCAATTAAAACCGTTCTTGATTATTTATTAACAATATATACATGCGTTGACAAGAAGGTAAAGGTTCCGAAAGGGGATATAAAAGCCACAATTAATGAATATGATGTCTATCTAGCCCTTAACACTTATTTCAAACTCTATCATCTCTTGTTCTCCACAGTTTAAAATCTCAAATAATGAGACTAGTGGATGCTTAGCCTAATAAACCAATGAAGGTCTACATGGTTAAGGCTACTAGCTAGAGAATGCTTAGGCAAGCAAACTCGGTTTGAGTCAAAATATCCATTAGGGGCCTAATATGTCAAAGAAATATAAACTTTTTAAACCATGTCCTTTATTATATTTTTTCCTCTTTTCGTATGTTTTTGATGAAAATAAAAGAAGAAATATATACAACGCAAATGTGTTATGCAAATGAAAAATGATTAATGCAAAAATTATGAATGCATATTTTTGTGGCCAAAGTAGATCAAAAAATTGAAAAATGTTTGAATAACTAATTTCCAAGTTATCATGAAGTCAATAGCAAAGTTCTAGGTAAGGTCACTTCGATAGAAGACCCTCCTACACTTTAGATAAACATTGTCCTCAATGTATAAGAGTATTGGAGTAAACTCCCCTACACTTATGACACTGATAACTTTGCTTAAGTCAAGCAAAGGAAAGGTCTACTATAGTGAATTCATTTTAAGCACAATATGGTTTGAAAATCACAATAGTAACGAAGTGAACCCGATACAAGGGCCTCCTCCATAAGCTCCAATGCATGCTATGAGAGAGAGAGCAACCCTACAAACATCATGAAGACAAAAGAGAGGCACCCCTACACTTCTTCTCAACTATATACCTTTTATTTCTATCCTACCACACTCTAGTCTAAAAACTCTAAGCCTAGTTATTCAAGATTGATTTATGGAGTCTCTAACTCGACTCGTCACACACTTAAAAGTGTCTATGGAACACCTATCATGGAGAGTAAAAGTTTTACCCTTTTTAAGAAAAATCTCCATGATGAGGTAAAGCAAGTTTTCAAGTATACAAAACTCCATAAATATCCCACCGGATCAAATACACAAGTAACATCCCATGTAATGATGAAAAAAGTGAGGTGTTCTTCTCCATAAGGGTTGCCCATATGTTCTCCCAAGGATGATAATGTGATACCCTAAAATCTCCCACAAGTTTTCCTTTTATTGCATCAGGCGGATACTGAGTTGGCTTATCAATTTCTATACCAGGATAAAAAAATCCTTTCTTTGATGGGAAAACAACAAGTAGTGGTAGCCTCAAAAGATTCCCCCTATAGGTCACATTATGAGAGAAAAGTTGTGGGATAATGGGTACCAACAAGCTCTTGGAAGAAACCATCATGAGTTGCTTTTCTTTGTCACTTTGAAAGGTTGAGGTGGGAAGGAGAGAAGGTAAAGTGTCTTCATGCAATAGAGAATCTAGAAAGAGTATGTCTTGTTAAAAAAAAGAGTATGTCTCCCTCCTTGTCAACATATCAAAGAATGTACTCAAAAGGTGTTTCAACCTCAAGAAACTCATCACTCTCATCCATGATAGAACCCTCCTCATCACCATAATCATCATAGATTGATATATCAAATATTGGAGACTCAACATGTAACTCCTCAAAACCCAAGGAAGTGTTATCATCAAAGAATGAAGGCTCACAAATAGAGAACTCATCATCACTATATTCATCATATATTGGTGTATCACAAAGAGGAGGTTCATCAGCACTAAAATCCTCATTGGTTTCCTCATCATGGTGGAAAAGTGGGTTATCAAATATTGTTTCAAAGAGAGGATTAGAATGAATCACAAAATCACCAAAGTTAAGCTCTTGAGGGTCATGACTATCCAAAGATGAGGTAATGGATACTATGGTTTCAACATATGTGGGATCCTAATTTCCACTTGTGCAAGCTTTATAAAAATATTCACCACAAACTTTATCAAGGATATCATATTGAGTTTCCTCCTCATTAAGAACATCAATATGCTTCACCGTTTCAGGCTCATTGGATTTCTTAGACAACTTTCCCATGTTAAACACAACTCTTTCAACTCCTACCCTTATCGCGAGTTCACCTTCCACCACATCTATTAGAGTACGACCCTCTCTAAAAAATGGGCTACCAACAATAGGAGGAACTCTCGGGTCCATGTCATAATCAACCACTACAAAATCCGCGGGAAATGTGAATCTATCCACTCCAACAAAAACATCCTCCGCAATTCCCACTGGATAAGCTATTGAACGGTTGGCTAATTCAAGTGTCATTTTTGTAGGTGTGAGTTCGGGAAGTGAAAGTCTTTTCCAAACCGATAATGACATGAGATTTATGCTTGCCCCAAGATCCGCTAGTGCTATGCAATTCCACCCCCGGGAAATTGCAAGGAATCAAAAACCTCCCGGGATCTCTAAGGTTAGTGGGCAACTTCTTAAGCAATACCGCTGAGCAATTTTCATTTAAGGAAGCATTAGGCAAATCCACCAATTTCTCCTTGTTCGAAAGAAGGTACTTGATCATCTTAGCAAATTTGGGCATATTGGCTAAGGCTTCCGCAAAGGAGATGTTAATATTCAATTGTTTGAACATCCGCAAAAAGTTTGACACTTGAATATCATCCTTATTCTAAAGCTTTTCCTTTCTTAATCTTGATTTATATTGAAGGCTTGGTTTTGGTGTAGGTTGAGTGGTTGTTGAAGGATTTTCTTTGTTGGATTCTTCATTGATGGGTGTGGAAGTTGAAGGAATAGTAGGTGTAGGTTTTGATGGTGTAGGTGTTGAAGTTGTAGAACTTGAAGGTGTTGATTTTGATGTTGTAGGCTTATCACAAGATGGAACCATAATAGGCTTATACAAAGTGGGTTTAGGTGGTGAAGGATCAATAGTTTTTTTTCACTCCTAGTTGTGATTGCATTAACATTGGCCCTTGGATTTGTTTGTGTATTTGAAGGTAGAGCCCCTTGTGGCCTTTGATTGAGAAGCATCATAAACCTGTTGTTTGTGTTCCTCATGCATTTCCCTCATTCTTTTCTCATTGGCTTGAAACCTCCTTTATTATCTTGATTCATTTTGTGAATAAGCTCAATGGTGTTAAAATCATGTGGCACATTCCCATGAAAACCTTGAGGTTGGAAAAGTGGAGGTTGATTATAAAACCCTTTGTTATTGCCTTGAAAGTGATTTCCTTGATTTTGAAAGGTATTGGGTGCTCTAAAGTTATTTTGTCCTTGGTAATTTTCCCTAGGCCCTTGATTTCTTTGAAGTAATTGAGGAGGGTTTGTTTGTTTTTGGTTGGGTGGTTGGGGTGGAAAGTCGGGTGAAGCAAGGTAGTTGTTTGACTTGTAAGAGAGATTGTTCGGGTTGATATTAGGTTTGAAGTGCTCTCTTTGTTCATCTTGATAAGCATAACATTCGCCTTGGGAATTTTGAACCTTGTCACATTGTAGGTAAGAGTGAGGTCCTCCACATATCTCACAACTTATGGTAATAGCATTCACATCATTAGAAGAACAGTTGTTCAAGGAAAATTTCATAAGGGCTTGGACTAACTCTTGATTCATCTTTTGAGTCTTTTCTATTACTTGAAGTATCTCATTTTGAATCTTGAGGATTTGATTATCAATGGATGTGTGATAACTATCTTGCACAACATGGACTCTCTCATCTCTTTTGTTATTTGTTTGCACCATGGATTTAGTCTCAATAATGTCCCATGCCTCTTGTGTGGATTTGGAAAGAATGTTTCCACCCGCGAAGGAGTGGAGGAAATCTTGATGATGTGGTCTTAATCTATTGTAAAAGGTATTGATTTGATGAACTTGGTTAAATCCATGATTGGGGCATTTTCTCAATAACTCCTTGAAATCCTCCTAAGCCTCACTAAATGTTTGATCATTCCTTGTTGAAAACCAATAATTAAGTTTCTCAAAGCCGTGGTTCTAGATGGAGGAAAGAACTTGTTCAAAAACTCCTTGGTAAAGTCATCCCATGTGGTAATGCTTTTAGGAGGTTGTCTATCTAGCCAATACCTAGCATTGCCCTCTAAAGAGAATGGGACAAAGATCAACTTGATTGCATCATGAGGGACCCCATTAAACTTAAGTGTATTGCATATCGAAAAAAACTTCTTGATATGATCATGGGGGTCATCTATGGGTCTCCCTAAAAATGGTGTAGAAGAAACCAAGCTAATCATATGTGTCTTAAGCTCAAAGGTGTTTGCGGGTATCTCGGGTATAACAATGGCATCGGAATTTCCCTCCACATTTGATTGGAGGATCTCCATCAATGGTCTATTGTCAACGGCGGATATGGCTTCTTGTGTGTTGTTCAAAGCACGGTGCTCGGGATCAACTTGATGGATGGTTTTGTTGTTGTTCTTTCTCTTGTTCTTACTTTTGGGAGGAAGGGGTTATACACCAAAAGGTATTTGTGCACGCCCTCGGGTGAGCATGCAACTCAAATCAAGGAGTGAGAGAGGATCTCTCGATCGACTTTGGTAAAGAAGGGATTATCCTTTCCGAGGTTCAATAAGTAATATCCACAAGAAATATAGTATATGTAAGTAATCTTTGGGTGGAAAAACCCCCCAAGAAGCTTTCCTTCTTAGAATACTCACTAGTGAACGGGTGGTTAGGTGGCGCGAAGCACTTAAGTACCTATTAACCCTTAGACGGCATTTTATAACACGTCGCCTATCTATTCACTTTAGTAATTTGTATTCTTCGAATTCTTGCCTATTGGAAGTATTTGTCTATTTTTGCTTTTAATTTAATTTGATCGATACACGAACTTAGGACAGGAACGCCCCCAAGAACGGTGTATTGCAAAATCAATACTTATGGAAGTATGTGTATTGGTTGTTCGTATACGTATATGTATCTACATACAATAATATAGAGGAAGTAATTTTTTATTTATTGGGTTTTTTAAGAAAATAATGTATGTACGTAAAAACGATGAAAACCGATATATACAATATATTTTTGGGTGTAATCTTTTAGGAAAAAGATTACTTTTTGGACTTTTTTATTTTTTGGTTCAATTCTTAGGAAAGAATTGATTTTGTCATGTTTTTTTATTTTTTATATTTTTATATTTTTGATTTTTTATCTTTTGGATTTATGATACGTAAAAGGAACGCTCACGAGGTGAACGGATCCCAAAATCCAATCGAAACCGTCAATCAATAGTCTCTCGTAATATTATGAACCGGCAGCGGCGCCATTTAATATGTGATCTTATTCAATTTCGTTTTTCCAAGCTCACAACAAATTGAAAGTACAACCAATCTCAAGTTAATAATTGTTTTTGGTGTTAACAAAGTTATTTGGTATCTATGTCTATTTCAAAGAAGCACGTCAAAAGATGTAAAATAGTATAGCTATGTATCTGTAAAACAAGTTGTAAATACCACACTAATAGCACAAAGTACAAGTATCAAATGCACAAGTGTAAAAATGCTTAAAATGTAAATAGAATGAAAGTACAAGGACTAAATGTGTAAATTCAGAAAGATAAGGGACTAGAAATGAAAATAGTAACAAACTATGCCAACAAACTAACAAATATCCAAAATTGCCAAACCAAATTGAAACAAACTGAAAATCAAGGGACTTATAAGTGCAAATCCTAAAAAGTATGAATTAACAATGCTAATTACCACTATTATGAAAAGTTGAGGACCAAAAAGCAATTAAGACAAACTATAAACCAAAAACGGGCAACAAGTAACCAATAAGCTCGTATAAGCTTATTAACCAACCAAATTCGTTCTAGTTTTTGCAAAATGATTAAAATGAAAAGTTAGCAAGGCTTGTCCAAGAAAATCGACTAAAAGCAACTAGAACTCAAGTTTGCTTATTTCAATAAGCTTAAAATAAGTTATAAGTTGTTCCAGACTTCCGCAAATGGATTTTCTTGAAGAAATTGATTAAGCAAGTGATAAAAAGATTAGAATGTCAAAAAACTTGGAAAATGGTTAAGCCAATAAGCTAGAATCTAAAAATAAGCCAAAAGTGCTTATGGTTGACTTTCATTGACCAAGATTTTTCAAAAAGCTGAATTTCTCAAAAACCACTCAAGACATATTTGCAAACAGATTTGTGAAAGAAAATTGGAAGTTTTATTTAACACCCCCAAATTACATTGCGCAGCGGAAATACACATTTGGGTGCTAAATACAAACATTTTTACACAAGACATTTTGAACAAACTCAAAATGATAAATTTGAAATATAAAAGAATATAATTTAACCACTATCTAAAACTCTTAATCCTAAGTAAAACAATTTTAGAAATATCAGAGTAATATTTAGGTCCCCCAAAGACTTTATCAAATTCACAAACACTTTACCAAAGTACTCGACCATATAGTATTATTTTTATGACAAAAGGGAAAGAAATCCGTTTTAGACCATCACCACAAAAGCAATCCCGCAATCCTTCTCCAGCAAGCTCCGCAATTCATCATCTTCAATACCTGCAATACATGCTTAAAATCATCAACACAACGGTTGAGCGAGTCTATAGGTTTTACAAATCAACATTGAACACAAGAGAAGAATCAATCAAGATCATTTAATAGAATTGCTGATCATTACAATCTATTAGTCAGGCATTCTGGTATATATCAATAGCTATTGAATTGTATTAAGCTCATGACACCGACCCCTTAACTTAGTTACCCACGCCAAAAGCCGACATGACTAGATGAAATTCCAGTGCCCCTACTAGGGTATCATTTGTAAAAATACCAATTCTCATTCTCGTAAAATTATCCTTCCCAGCGGGTTACTCAGCGTAAAGCCCTGGTCTCAGATAGGGTCGTCAGCCCAATAGTACTATTATTAGAATAAGCGGCTATTCCCAACTCACAACATCAAGTCAGAAGATAGTTAACGGCTCATGAGTTTAGGGTCTTTTGCAAATTAGGTACTTATACAATTCAAATCAACAAAGGAAACAAAGGAAACATTCGGGTCCAAACAATCAATCATGACTTGTGTTCATTTTACTTTTAAATAGCATGTATCCCCCTCGCGGGTTTTAGAATCATTCAAACTAATTACAAAAGCGAGGCTATAGACCCACCTGGAGTAATAGCAGTAGTAAGACGATCTTCGACGATAGTTGATGCCAGATAAACACAAAAACCGCAACCTATCAAATAAGGCGCGTTCATCAATAATAAAATCGAAAATTAAATCATACATAATAAAATCAAACTCAAACTCATAAAGTCACGATAAACTCGAGAGAAAACGATATAAATAACTTCATTATACTTTACTACACATTTACTTAACCATTTTACACTTTTTACAAAGTCCGCTGGTACATACTACATGTACTAGCTTATTTACCCCTTTTAAACTTGTCAACCATTTATGAAACGACTCGATAAACTAACTTACTATATATAGAAAGTCCTCTTACAAGTTTATCAAATGAAATTACTTTTAAAGTACTTTACCCAACTCATTTTCAAACTATAAAATCCGGACAGATTTACGTTAATTTTTCATACAACCGTTTTAACTTATTTAAACGACTCCGTTTACAAAACCGACACTCGGGTTTTAAAGTAAACTCAACCTATATAATAAACACCTCATTATCAGTAGGTTAAATTTTTCAAAACATCCATTTAGAGTCCCCGAGATTCGATCCAAATATCGACAACAACTACTTGTAGTGCCGATACTCGTCTCCCGGTACACGATCATTCAAAACATCATATCTCCGCGCTCATTTGGAGCTAGAAGCTCTACCTTATATCAAATCGAAGCTAAGAAAATTATCTACAACCCTAGGCTATAAGTTAAGCCATTTTCTGTAATACCAGTGAAAGTGCCGTATGATGCTAAGTTATTGTCTCAAGAGCTGTTCAGTATGAGCATCTCTCTTAAGTTGTGGCTCACTTGTGGATGTGATATCCCGAGCCCAACGTCATTTATTTAATCCTATTTTACGTATATTTTTGAAATTTTTAAGAATTTTTATCGTGGATTTATTTGACGGTTTAAGTTGAAACTAACGTTTACGGTCGTAATTTAACGTTTGACGATTTAAGAAGAACCGATAATGACTACGATACCGACGAATGCCCAAAACTTACATTTTATTATCGATTGATCGATATTTGAGTTTTTCGAGATTTTTATTTTTATTACGTGGTAAGTCGAGTCGGAACCATATGTATAATCGTTTTGTGTGCGTTTGAACCATTTAAAAGTATTTTGAGGTAGCCGGGACGAAACCCGACTCTCGTAAATTTATAAAAACTTACTAGGTACCATTTTTGCCTTTTTAAAAAGTTATCTTACAACTAAGGCCAAAAGAAAACTAATATTACACAATCTACCCTCCCCACCATATAAAAGGCCAATTTTACACACACACCACTCATTTTTCATTTCAAAACACACACACTCTCTCCCTTTTCTCTCTAGGCCGCCGGCCACCACCTTCACCACCATAGATCCGCCACAAAAACTTGATTTTTGACAAATCCAATCAAAGACCACCTCTTGTTTCATCATTGTAAGTACTCTAATCAATTAAAAACACACATGCAACATCTTTAATTTTTCAAGAATCAATGGTTTTTCAAAAACATGTTTTTATGTAATTAAATCATGAATTTGTTTAATTAGTGAGTGGGTAATGTTAATTAACCCATAAAACAAGATGGGGATTTATTATTTTAGGGTTCTACAGCCCCAAAACCCACGAATTTATGGGGGTTTTTGGGTGTTCATGGTGTTTGATGAAATGTGTTGTGGGTTTGTTTTTATAATGTTGTTTTTAATATTTATAAATGGGTTAATTGAATTGCATGTTGTTTTCATCAAATGGGTTTTGGTTAATATTGTTCATACAAGTGATTAGGGATGATTAGGATGTTTTAGATTGATGTTATGGTGATATAATAGGTCCAGGAATCAATGGAATTGATTGGAAAGGCGATTTGTGATGATTTTAAAAAGGTATTTTTAGATCAGAAACTTTAAGGGTATTTTATTGGGTTTAAGTCTAAGTCCAGGTCTATATGATGAGATATTGTTGTAGACCTTTGTCTTAGCTTCGTTTTGGTATAAGGTAGAGCTTACGAATCCAAACGAGTCAAAAGTTATGATATTTTGAAAGTTCGTGTACCGGGAGATGAGAATCAACATAATCCGAATTTGTGTTTGGTTTTGTGTCAAATCCCGGGGACCATAGGTATAGTTTGGTAAATGGTCAAAGGTTGATTTTTTGTCTCAAACCTGCATATTTGAGTCTATTATTAGACTTAGGTGTCAAATGGGTCAATGGTATATTTTAAATGGGTCAAATGAGTCCGACTTAGTCAAAGTGCAAATTCAGTCCGAAAAACGTAGTTTTGGTAAAGTGTTGAGTAACGGGTCGTAAAAGCGGAAACTTTTAATGGGATTAAATATGTGTTTTCTATAGGTCTTAAGGTATTTTTGAGAATTTTCCCAATTTTTATGAAAAGGGTTAAGTCTAGTAAAACAGTCCGTACTTTTGGTAAGTATCGGCGAAAAATGTGTAAAAAGGGGATAACGTTAATAACATGGACGTGTCTAGTAAATATCACTTGTATGGGTTTTTTGCGTGAGTTTATATGAACCTTGAGTGTTCTTAATTATGTACATACAGTACTTGAAGGTACTTGAATGTGTTGATTCATTACGTGTTTATTCGTTAGGTGTTGTATTTGATTTCCCGGGGCATCCTCATCGTCGGTGATCGATTTCGTTTACGCCGTATTTACTAATACTACCACTACTACTTAAGGTGAGTCTATAACCTCGCTCTTTACTTATTTCAAATGTTTTTACCCGCGAGGGGGATACATGCTATTTAAATGAAAATGAACATAAGTCATGAATGATTGTTGGACCCGAATGTTGCCTTGAAATTGTGTTGAGTACCTAGTTGCAAAAGGCCCTAATTTCATGAACTATTAACTATTGTCTTGCCCTTGTGAAGGGGGAAATAGCCGCTTATACAAAGTGATAGTACTATGGGGTTGACTACCCTATCCGAGACGAGGGCTAGTACGTTGATACCCCCTGCGGACGGATAATTTGTGATAAGAGATAAGGTATAATTGCAACTAATGCCTTTAGTAGGGGCACTGGTTTCATCTGAATCACGCCGGTAATTATTACGCGGGTGATTGAGTTAACGGATTAGTGTCATGAGCTTAAACACAATTGTCATATCCTTGAATAATAGATTGTTTGCGCGACAATGCTATTGAATGATCATGATTGGTTTTTAATACTTATGTTCAACTTATGATTTGATAAACCTATAGACTCGCTCAACCTTTGTGTTGACAGTTTTAAGCATGCGTTTCAGGTAACCAAGATTGATAGCAGCGGAGCATGCGAGGATGGAAGTTGTTGTGGCTTGGCGGTCTACTTTGTTTTTCTTCCCTTTTAGCAGTTAAATATTTTATATTATGTCATGTGAACGAAAATGTACTTTTGGGTTGAGATTCAATGGGGACCTAAACGCAAACTCTGTTTTGTATCATCTCGGGAATTGGAAAACTGTATACTTTGATGATTTAATCAATCTTTAATTTATGTTTAAACTTTTACGTCTCTTTGAGTCGTTTAATATAGCTTATGTGTGATGATAACTACGTAGCACCCAAATGTTGTAGTTCCGTTGCGCATAGCATTTGTGGGGGTGTTATAGATTGGTATCAGAGCCATGAGTTATAGAGAACTAGGTTATTTTGAAAAATCCTAAACTATAACTTTTGGTGTCGTAAGAAATTGTCCAATCACACAACTATCCTGCATGGCTCCGGTAAGAATTCTTTAGCATTGCTTTATATTTTAGATGTATCCCTCAAACTGATATGATTTTCCTAGTATTTAGTAAGTAAATACTTTGATATATATTGAGATATATTGTTGTGTACGTTGAGTACTTATCATCGTAATTTGCAAATTCCTGTAAAGATTATCGTATATGTTGCATGTAATTGGCATAACGGGCTACATTGCATTACATGGCAACAACGCGTTGTAATCCTACGTGTATGTAGGAATGATTTTTATGTAAAAATATGTATATACTATGGTATTTAAAGGCATTGCACGTGAAGCGTTGGTCCTTGAGTGATTATCGTACATGTTATAATGCGGTTTTGTTGAGAATTCGGCCTCACCGCAAATTATCAATCTTGATAATTAATTTATTGTTCGGATAACCGAATATGAACCTCGTTTGATACTCTAGATACGTAAATAATGCTTCGTAACATATTTTATATCAACTAGATTGATCTTGATTGTCGTTATCGCACCGTGATGTGTCATTTTGGAAATTTTCTTTTGAAACGTAATTTACTTACGTATTACTTTATTTTCTTTATTCCTTATGGGTTTGATATATTGGTTGGTGTAACTATAATATAGACGAAGTATAATCAACGATGCGTACATCGTAGCGACGAATCACATGTGTATTTTATAAAACGTGGTTGAGGTGTGTCGCCATTTAATCATTGTTTACTATTCTACTTGAATTTTAAGATGTGTTTTAAAATAGACTAGCGTTGTGATCAATCGCGATAACTTGGAATTTGGTTGGTTTTTGTGTTAATTTTGTGGAGTACGATTTCGAGACTCATCCGAGGCCGATAACAACATTTAGTTGACATACGTATTCTCGTTCCATTTATTTCATTTTGTTTTGTTGTTTCATTATTTTGAAGTTAATATTTTACATGACGAGGTCCGGCATTTGTGCGAGTTAAGTAAGCATCGAATTTTGTTGATTGAATGATTTAAACATAAAGTGTTTTACATATTAAATAAATGGTGAATGAAACTTTTGGACAAAAATGACTTATGATGTGTCTTGTAAAAAGTAAAACTCTTATAGAGAGTAAAGTGACAAAGTGAAATTGTTTTTCCTTCAACCTTGGTTGGTATATCATAATAAGTAATTTATACTACTCGTAAAATCCTTGTTTTTATATATTAATAATTTGATACTAGAAGCTAGTGATGGATTTGTTAAGAATTTATTTAATATAATTTGAAAAAGGAGTTTATAATAAAATTTACGATATGACTGTTGAGTATATGTAACTTGGATTTAGTATGAATTAATTTTCGGGTCAATGTAGCAAACTTTTGGCGTATCTTGTAATATAAAACATGAGTAGAGGAATTGGTCATGTATTTTGGAGATAAAAACTTTGTAAAATTTGTTTTATTATAAACAATGAAGAGATGAATTCCTAGAGAGAGAAAGTAGTGAGAGAAAGTAGAGAGGAGATGATTAACTTGGTGAGATTAGATTAAGAAAAAGAAGTTACAAATGACCATCCACCCTCCTAACATGCTAGGAGGGTAGTATATATAGTCCACCCACATGCGGGCTTTAATGGACTATATATTGGGCCGGGCTTGTCTTTTGGACTTTAATTAGTTTAAATCCAAGCCCGTGAACCACGACTAAATAACTACTTATTACAACGTTCTAATAAATATTACAATAGAAATCTATGACCGAACATTCTTGTTTGACTCAATATTTTGAGGCTAACAATCTCCCCCAATGTGAGGTCATTCCTCTTTGATATTTGGATTCCAATGGAGATTTATGAATTTCGTCATAAATGAGTCTTGAACGTGTAACAGTAGTTTTGTTCCTTCATGCTGTGATCTTTGAGCCTTTGTCGTTGTCTTTCGACTTTGTCTTTAAGTCTTGAGATCTTCAAATCATTCTTGACTTGTCTTTGCCATCTTGTGATCTTGTGTCTTTATCCACATGCTCACACTATCAATTGTTGGATAAGTCTTTGGGCATGAATATGTGGTTGTGAATCTTTGACTTTGCTGAGTACACCGTGACGCCACCTTCTCGAGACAAAACATAGACACGGACTGAATGGCTTTGACATTCGTCCTATATCGGTAGCGTTTTACCTTCGGTCGGTGAAGACCGTTATACGATATTAAATATCGTACCTGTGATCAGGTAGATTCAATTAAGAATCTCCTTGACAGGGTTTCGCGGCAGTACTAGCAGTTCTCTTTACTCGACCGTCTCAAAGCAAGACTGCGAACATAAAGAGTGAATCAATTGGATAAATATCCGCTTGATTAAAGTCGTCAATTCAAATTCCTGGAACAAGTTTGATTCATTAAGAATCTTACCATTGTTGCTTTCCAGTTGACACAAGTTTGATTCATAAGAATCTCACAAGTCACCTACCGTAGCGCTGTTTGATGTTGACGCTAGAAGGATTTCCATTCGTCACTGTGAATATTAATAAATATCACTCTGAATGTTCTGGCAAGACCATAAAGATATTGCGTAGAAACCTGAAACGAGTTTGAATCAATTCAGAATCAAACCACTGTTGCTTTTCAGTTGTACATATGTTCAATTCATAAAGAATCTTGCATATGACCTACCGCAGTGCTGTTTGATGTTAACACTGGAAGGATTTCCACTCATCATTGTGAATACTAAGTGGTATCACTCTGAGTGTTCTAGCAATATCGCAAGGATATAGCGTAGGACTCTCTTGATCTTTATCCGTGTGTCCTAACGAGATTTGATTGATCTCTTGGCTCTAGACTCGATTTGTGCACTTTTAGTGGTCGAAGGCTGGAGCAGATGCCACCTATTCAATATCAACTATCTCGGAGTGAGAAAGTCAATAGAAGTCGTGTTGATCTCCGTGACAATAAAACA
The DNA here is from genome assembly GCA_025667525.1 of Glebionis coronaria. Lineage (NCBI taxonomy): Eukaryota > Viridiplantae > Streptophyta > Magnoliopsida > Asterales > Asteraceae > Glebionis > Glebionis coronaria. The sequence goes on along the minus strand of JANFOE010001577.1, from coordinate 142,094 downwards.
AACTTCTTTTGAGAGAAGCCTGAGTAGCTAGGAAAGGGTTGTGCTTCACATCACTGGGTCCATGATGAGTTTGTCTTCATGATGGGTTGACCCGGTTTCTGCCTAAGTTGTATGGAGGGCTTCTTTCTTTAGACCCTTTATCCTTACATTTCTTTTTCATTCTTCAACCCCTTCAATGCTTACCAAGACATCATTAATAGCACCTTGTTGTGATTGTTCCAGTGCTATCATCAGTACTTAGTCGGCATTCAGCTACGTTCACAGTCTACTCCATCTTTCCTAAGGACTTCTAATAATCTATTGGATTGTCCCTGGGAAGATCCGTCCGGTTCTGGTTGGATCATAGGACTTAAACCTAACCACCCTTTTGACACCAATAACGTCGTGAATTAAAGATGTTGTGGGTATTTGATCGTAACCATGAAAACCACTTTAAATTCTAACAAAGTGTTTGAAAAACATTTAACACCTTGCTAGTTTTGTCGTTTCAGAAATGCTCCCCCTTCACATGTGCATCGATAATCGAAAGTGTTTCGCACATGTGGGTAAGAGTTAAAGTGCTTGAGTCTTATAGATCACATTTTAATCACATTTTCTCCCCCTATCTCTAATATATAAAATCTTTTGATATTAGAGATACCAAATTTGATTAAAATATATTTTGAAAAATAGTCTTGAAAATCTTCGGGAGAAAGATGTGTTAATCTTTTGCATGAAGTTGAATTGCTCCCCCTCAAAAATTGATCCAATGGAATTGTCATTACGAGGATTTGATCCACATTAAACTTTTGAGGATAGGAGTTGTTGAACACACAATTTTTGAAAGATTTTGAATATCATTGAGAAATTCTTGAAAAAATTGTGTTCAACGCTTTTTGAAAAATCAATTCTTTTTGACGAAAAGGTTTTTCTAAAGCATAAACTTGAGTTCATAGACTTTGAATGTCTTGACGAATCCACTCAAGTGGAAGAAGATTTAACTTCTTTTGCTAAGGGTAAGAGTACAAAAGCGTACACTCCCCCGTGAATTTAGATCCGGGTTGCAATCTGGAAGTGATTACAAGCCATTGTGTTGAGCTCAAAACGTTGAATGTTTTGTGACAAGCTCAACCCAAGATAGATTGCTCTACCCGTTGTTGGAAATATTGTCCAAAATAGACAATTTCCTTTTGAAAAGATAGAAATGACATGTTTTGAAAAATATTTACAACTTTCATTCGAGCTTTATGTACACACCCGTGTCGTTATTGAGCGACATTTCTAGGTACGTCCATATTATCGATACTGAAAGACATGTCGAGAAGAATATTTTTGGATTATCAAAGATTTTTTACTTTTGTATTTTGCTTTTTGATTAATATTTACAGGTAGATGTTTGATAGATGAATCAAGCAGGCTTCTTTGCCAGAACCTCCAGTTCTGCTGGAGTCAAACATCTCATACCAATTTGCCTAACTAGATACGCAAACCTCTCTTTCGAAAGAGCTTTTGTAAACAAGTCAGCTAATTGGTAATCAGTTCTAACAAAGTATAATTCAACAATACCTCTTTCAACTTGTTCCTTAATGAAGTGATATCTGACATCAATGTGCTTCGTGCGGGAATGCTGAACCGGATTGCAGGAGATGGCTATGGCCGACTTTGAGTCACAGTACATAGGTACTTTATCAAAATGGAAGCCATAATCCGTGAGTTGTGTTCTCATCCAAAGAACTTGAGCACAACACGCAGATAGAGACACATACTCCGCTTCGGCTGATGAAAGTGACGTGCAATCCTGCTTCTTGGAAGACCATCCCACAAGCTTGTCTTGACCTAGAAATTGTGCACTACCAGAAGTACTTTTACGTGTATCAAGACACCCTGCATGATCAGAATCTGAATAAGCCGTTAGAAAGAAACCGGTTTCCCTCGGATACCAGAGTCCCATGTGAATGGTATTCTTAAGGTACCGAAAGATCCGTTTAACCTCCTTGAGGTGCTTTTCAGTTGGTCGTGCTTGATATCGTGCACAATAACACGTAGCATGATGAATATCAGGTCTGCTTGCTGTCAAGTACATGAGGGACCCGATCATGGAACGATATCTCGTTTGATCTATGGGTAATCCCTGCAAATCAGCATCTAGGGATGTGGTTGATAATGGTGTCCCAACGGGGTCACATGATGTCATACCATGCTTTTTGATTATCTCTTGACAATACTTAGCTTGGTTAATAAAGATACCACTTGGGGATTGGTGAACTTGAATTCCTAGAAAGAATTTTAGTTCGCCCATCATAGACATTTCAAATCTGCTGTGCATTACTTTTTCAAACCATTTTGAAAGTTTTGGGTTTGTAGACCCGAAAATAATGTCATCAACATAAATTTGCACAAGCAGAATGTCATCCCCATATTTATAAGTGAACAAAGTTAAATCAATGGAACCTTTTGAGAAACCTTTGGAGACCAGAAATTTCGAGAGCTCGTCGTACCACGCCCTTGGAGCTTGCTTGAGTCCATATAGTGCTTTGTGGAGACGATACACCTTGTCAGGATAATGAGGATTGACGAATCCTTCCGGCTGCGTGACATAAACTTCTTCCTTCAAAGGACCGTTAACAAACACCGTCTTTACGTCCATTTGATAAACGATGAATCCCTTATGTGCAGCATAAGAAAGAAAAATCCTGACCGCTTCCATTCGAGCTACCGGTGCAAATGATTCTTCGAAATCAATACCCTCTTTCTGTCCAAGATTTAATGGTGTTACATCGTATGGTCTGTCAACAATTTCCCAGACTTTAAGTCTTTCAAATTGTTGAAGTTCATCCGTCATCGATTCAATCCAAGCATGATCAGCTAATGCTTCTTTGATGTTTTTCGGTTCAGTTGAACTCACGGCGAGTGCGAACATACAAACATCGGCATCAGTGTGAAGCTGTCGTCTTGTACGAACGGGCTGTGAAGGGTTTCCAATTACATGAACCAAAGGATGATCTCGGGTCCAATGATGTGTTGAAGGATGTCGTTGATAGAAAGTATGCATATTTGACGGATCAACATGGCGAGTAGAAGACTCTCCAGTTTCGTGTACCGGTGTACCGAATGGGTTGATAAATTCGTCTTCGTTAGATAATGCATTGTCTGCTTGATTTGTGATCTCTGGAGCAATGACAGTAGTTGTGGATGTTGTAGGATCGATTGTTGAAGTAATATTCTGAGGAGGTAAATCTGCAGCAACCCGTGTTGAAGTAGATGAAGTTGTATCTTGTTGTTGACGATGATCGGTTTCATCATTCTTATCATGAGTGACAGCGGAAGACTTCGATACAACTTGTTTCTCCCCCGTGAAATATTCATCATACATTGGTCCATATAACATTTCCAACTCTTCAATTGTCGTGTCGACTGTCATATCAGCTCTAGGAACATTTTCTGGAACCAGCGTTGCACTTGACGGTTCATTGCTATGGTCTTGAGTTTCGAGTTCCGTACGGTTGTGAACGGAAGTCGTTTGTCGTTGTGGATCGGGACTTAAACTGTTTTGTTCAAGTGCCATTTCTTGAGATTCATCAAATCAGATGTGAATAGTCTCGACAATCAATTTTGTTCTTTTGTTAAACACTCTATATCCCTTAGACTGAGTTGCATATCCCACAAGAATACATGCATCACCTTTTTCTTTCATCTTATCCAAATTTTCACCATCTCGTATAATGTAACAAGTACATCCAAAAACATGAAGGTGTTTGAGTGAAGGTTTTCGATCATGAATTATGTGATATGGTGCCTTTTCGTGTCTTGGGATAATTAAGGAGCGGTTTTGTGTGTAGCATGCGGTTGACACGGCTTCGGCCCAAAAGTATAGTGGAAGTTTTGAAGCGGATAATAATGTTCGAGCAGCTTCAACCAAAGTACGGTTTCGTCTTTCAACAACGTTGTTTTGTCCGGGTGTTCGAGCAATAGATGTTTCATGTTCAATCCCTTCGGCTTCAAAATACTTTCTTAGATTAGAATTCAAAAATTCTGTACCTCTGTCAGTACGAACCACTTTAACTTGAGCTTGAAGACCACGTTGTATCAATTTTAGGAAGCTGATGAGAACGTCGGGTGTTTCATCCTTGGACCTCAAGAAGTGAGTCCATGTGTACCTTGAGTAATCATCGACAATTACCAGAATATATTTCTTTCCATTGATACTCTGAACACGCATTGGACCACACAGATCCATGTGAAGAAGATCTAACCGTCCTTTAGAGCTTGGTGTTGTCTTTGTTTTGAAGCTACTTCGTTTAGCTTTACAAAGTTCACAAGAAGAACAAAGATGATCTTTGATGAATTTCAAGCTTGGAAGGCCTCTCACAATATCTTTCTTGGAAAGCAAGTTAATGGTATCAAAGTTGAGATGAGAAAGACGTTGATGCCATAACCATGCCTGAGTCGTTGAAGCTTTAGCCATGAAGCAAATTGGAGTTGATGAAGTTGTGTCTTGAAGTGAAATTGTGTAAAGATCAGTACCCCGTGTACCGGTAAGTAAGTCATTCCCATCATAATCACGAACAAAACATGTCTTCTTTCTGAAAGCAACTTCCAAATCCGCATCACAGAATTGACCAACCGAGAAAAGATTGTGATTGAGCCCTTCGACGTAGTATACCCTTTTAATCGTGATATTCCCCTAAACCAAATCTCCATATCCTAGGATCGGTGCAAATTGATCATTTCCGAATCGGACCGTACCTAGGAACTTCTCCACGAAGTTAATTAGAAGCTTGAGATTCCCCGTCATGTGCTTCGTGCATCCGGAGTCCATTATGAAGAGAATTATTTGTATCACCTGCAGAAGAGTTAGAACACGATGGAGCATTTGCTAAATTGGATACCACAGTAGTTGTGATAGTAGAATCATTAGTGTCCTTATCAACATTTAAAGGCAAACTAACACTCGTTTTCACATTTTCTGTCCTAACTTTAGGCATCCATTTATATCCGGGAGGACATTGATTAGCAAACCACCATTTCCAAGACTTACTGGCAGACTCATATAATTCCTTAATTTTGCTTCTAGGATTCTTAGTGGTGGAGTCTGATGCATTACTTTTCTTAGTGGGGGTTGCACCAGAATGGTTCACTTTGCGTTTGGGTTTACTAGCTCTAATAGGCATTGCAACTTGCTTCTTAGTTCTAGTATCTACGCCTTTGACTTTATTTATAGCACACATAGAATGATTAGCATTAGCACACTTGCCACATTTGACACAAACAAATTTCACATTCATAGCATTCAAATCATTCACAGCATTCAGATCGTCATTACATGCGATAACAGACTTTTTATTCTTAAAAACATTCAAATTCCTAGGGTGTTCTTCTACTTGCTTCATCTTCCCTTGATTCTTGTGTTTCCAGACCTTATCATTCTCTTGAGTGCTCTTAAGCTGAGGCCGGCTAACACTAGTAGTGGAGACTATTCCTGTAGTAGAAGACACACGAATATTAGTGTTTCTAGAAGTCTGAGGCGAGTGAGTATCTTTGTTTGTGGGCTTAGTGGGCATTCTATACATCCCTGGTTTAATCACATTATTGTGCTTAACGCTTGGTGCTACAGGATTCCTTATGGGTTGAGCTTGTGGTAACCTTTCCTTTCCATCCATCTTGGGGGCAAACACAGGTTTTGCAAACGAGGAATTAGATAAAGCAGATGGTTTTCCCAAGATAGAGGATTTATTCTCTTTAGAGGCATTGGGTTGTCTAACAACATTTTTCTTAATGCTAGGTTCCACAATTTTTCCACCCATTTTAGCAATGAGTTTCTGCAACTCTGCTATCGCTCTGTCCCTGTCTTGTAATTGAGCTTTCAACTCTTTAATTTCCAAATTCTGTTCATTCATTTCTCGAAATGTTTGGGAAAGTTTTTCTTGCAATTTATTATCATGTGAAAAACGACCAACGTCTTTTTGCAAAGCAAGTTCAAGTGAATGACAATGTTTTTGAAGGAAATCAGTTTTGTGTTGAAGTAACTCAAAAGCCTTTTTGTCAACATTTTCTTTCCGTTTCGAATGCTCAATTTCAAGACGTTCACATTCTTTGATCTTATCAAGATATTGGCATGCAACTTCAGAATATTCATCAATATCAGCACAAGATGTAAAATAAGCACACATAATATCTTTAGAAACGCATTCTTGCAAGAGTAAATCATATTCATCAGAAAAAACGGACTTGTCCGTTTGAAGATCATCAATTGCTTTCTCAAGAGACTCAACATATTGTAAATCATCAAACATTTCAGACCGAATTAAGCTTTCGAATTTAAGAACATTTTCTTTTAGTGTGGCCGCGTTCGGTATTAAGATTTGTTTGACAAGCACAGTTATGTCTTGAGGAATTGGTTTCTTCCACTCGTCATTTTGTCGTTGTTTCCAATCATTATCATTAATGGACTTAATATTATCTATGTAATGAGTAAGAAACCCAAATATCTGCCTACTCTTGCTTTTAGAAGCATCTAGGGGCAAGTAGTTGATGAACTTAGAAACGTTTGTTTTCTTAGTGGCAAACGCTTTCTTCCATTGAATTCTCTTTTGCCTTGCATTCTAAAAATACTTCCTCACGAGATTTCTGAGTTTGTTTGTGGAACAGACCATAAAGACTATTCTCATAAGCATAATTATATGGTATCACAAACTCCTTATTAACTGATGGTTGACTATCAGCATCCCAAAGGGCAGTCTCTTCACTATTGGCACTTAGAGGCATGCAATCAAGATCTGTCCTTTCAGTCTCATCAAGATAAAGATGCAGGTTCGCAGCTTGAGCTTTGGCAAGGTACTCAGGACTTGCAAAGCTAGCTTGACCCTTAAACATCGATGGAGGTGCTAGCATTCTTACGGATTGAATAGAATCATGCGTTTTATAAACAACGTTCTTCAAAAAGTCGACTTGTGCTTCTAGTTTCGTAACTTTTTCGGTTTCTTTATCATATCTACTTTTGAAGTCTTGTTTTAACGCATCTACCTCTTGTTTCTTATCCTCTAGAATTTTAGTAGAATCAGTAGTGGTCATAGAGAGCTTTTGTTCAAGTTCATTAACTTTGGTATTGGCAAGGTACGTTTTTTGACGTTCATCCATTAAGAAAACATTATATTGACGCTTCTCTTTAGCTAATAACTCAAGAGTGGTATTATATTTGTTTTCAAAATCGTCCTTTTAACTCTTTAACGCACTTCCCTTGTACCCCTCAAGCTCTTTGGTTTTCTGAAGGAGCTCATCTCTATAGCTTTCAGTCATCTCAGTAGATTTGATAAGAGCAGCTTTGCATTCTTCAAAACTTTGAGTGAGCGTAGCGTTTGCCTTCTTTAATTGCTTTTGACTCTTTTTATTTTCAGTGACATCTTTTTGTAAAGTAGCAATTAAATTAGCAAGCGCAATACGTTCCTCTTCATCATATTCATTTGCATGTTGATCATCCTCAGACTCATTATTGCACATGTCTGATGAATCGGGTGTGGTATTACTATCAACCGTTTCCATCATACACGTGTCATTAATGGCATTGGGTAGATCACTATGCTCAGGGATATCACCAAACACATTATATTCATCAGTAGTGTGTACCTTATCGATTGGCTCAGTGTCAAAGATAGGACCATTGTCATCTTCAGTGACTTTGAGAACTTCTTCAACATGTGCCATGTACGAGTAATGTGCTTCTAATTCCTGGTCGGAGGCTTCATCATCAGTGTCATCAAGCATAGCTCCTTCCTCAGCTGATAGTTTGACCCCTGCTTCCATCTTTTTGCATAGCAACATCTTTTCCTTGTGATAGCTGGAGTCTCTAACCCTTTTCGGCTTCATGCATTCCTTTGCCATATGCCCAAAACCTTGGCAATTAAAACATTGAATCCCGCCCTGCTGAACCACTTGACTTCCAACCGTTTCCCTATTCCCAGTAGCAGCAGCAATCCTCTGAGTATCATACTTTGCAGTTTGTCGATCATATCTTGCAGAACCCTCAACATGCGTTGGATTATGTCGATCATACCTAGAAGGACTTTCACCACGTCGACGTGTGTCATACCTTGGAGGACTCGCAACATATCGGTTCTTTGTGTTAGATGATGTTCGAAGATTGTTGTTGGTGGGTTTGTAGATCTTCTGGTAAGTCTTCATAATGAAAGCAATTTGTTGTTTCATCTCACGATTCTTCTGAGCTTGATCTTCATCACTATCTTCTTCAGATGATGACTCAGATGGTGGTGAAGTTGATCTTGGTGCTTTGCCGCGTGATCTTGTGGATGATGAAGACTTGGATGATGTGGAATATCGTGGTAAGGATGATGGGCTAGAGTGTGGCTTAGGAGCACGAGATCGATGATCTTGAACATTTTGAGTGGTAGTTAATAAAGCAAGTGGATTAGCCGTCTTTGCAACTCGTTCAGCTCGAATCTCATTTGCTTCATGCTGAAATTGTTTCAAGATATCAAAGAGAGTGTGATAGTTTACCTTGTCTAACTGCTTATGTTGTTTCACCAAAGTGACAAAACGTATCCACTCTGGTTGGAGTTGTTGTAGAAATTGCACATTGACTTGCATGGTGGATACTTCCAAGTTGTTTCTTGTCATATCATTCATCATCTTGTAAAATCTTGAATAATAGGACTCAATTGATTCTCCATCCAATGCAGTAAACTTACCAAAGTTCCAAAACAAGTTTGTTTTGACATCTTGCTTGTTGAGAGACTCTCCTTGTTGCAAGCGTTCAATGGCCGTCCACATTTCTTGTGCTGTAGGACATGCATCGACTGTGGAATAAATATCATCTCCAATTCCACTTAGGATCATATAGATCGCTTCTTTTTCTGCATCATGCCAAGGACGTTTCTCGGGTGTAAGGTCAGATAAAGTTTCCTTTTTCTTTGTTGCAGGTACTTCTGGACATGTGTCTGTGGCTGGTGTATAAGGAACATCAATTTCAGAAAAGACATATGGGCCATTGTTAATACATTGTCTCAAGGCATCACCATTAGGTCTTGTATCAAGATAGCGAAGAAAGCGTGATTGCCATTGAGCATATCGACCAGCCACAAGCATTGGTGGTCTCTCTTTATTACCCGCGACCATGATGTTGTTGTTCGTCACACGATATTCTGCAGTAGAATCCATCCCAAAATTCTCTGTAATGATGAAGTGAGTATGGATCTTAAGTAGATTTGTTGTGATTGTTGTTGTGGTTTAAATTCCGAAAATTGCAATTTTTCTCCAGGCCGACAATAAATTCTCCAGTCCGACAAAAACGGTCGTCCAAAAATTTTGTAATCGCCAAAATTTGAAATCGAGCTAGAAATGTCCTAAAACTAGTATGGAAAAAATTTGAATTTACTTGACGAAAAAATTTTAACTTTTTTTTTTTTATTTTATTTTTTTTTTTTTTGATCTTCGTGGAAACGATATTCTGAAACTAGTCTAGATAGTGGCTAAGTCTAAAAAATACTCAAACAAAATTTAGCAAAACACATCATCGGAATGTCCCCTAATCGGAATAACCAATCGGAATGTTATCGGAATGCACCAATCGGAATGTATGATCGGAAAACACCAATCGGAATGTGCTAATCGGAAATCACCAATCGGAATGTGCTATCGGAAAACACCAATCGGAATGTGCTATCGGAAAACACCAATCGGAATGCAAATCGGAATGCCAATCGGAATATTGTTGTCCAGTCGGAATGATGGTCGGAATGTTGAAACCCTTTTCCGATTGCACAGATTGGAATATATCCCCCTTTGCTCGGACAAAACTCAACCAATACGTGATTTTAAGCCAAAAAATGATCAAAAAACCCAAAAATTTTGTGTTTTTAGCCAAAGTAAATATACCAAATCACTACTACAACTATGTAGAAGATGTAGATGAAGAAGTAGAGCACAAAAAACACAAAAAAAAATTAAATCCGAGATGATTTATGGATTAAATCATTCGAATCAAATATAATAACAACAATGAATCACAAATCTACCCCATGGCGATTGATACCAAATGTTGTCCCATATATTTGTGATGATTAAGCAATGAAGAGAGAAAGAAAATAGATGAAGAAGAGATGAATTCCTAGAGAGAGAAAGTAGTGAGAGAAAGTAGAGAGGAGATGATTAACTTGGTGAGATTAGATTAAGAAAAAGAAGTTACAAATGACCATCCACCCTCCTAACATGCTAGGAGGGTAGTATATATAGTCCACCCACATGCGGGCTTTAATGGACTATATATTGGGCCGGGCTTGTCTTTTGGACTTTAATTAGTTTAAATCCAAGCCCGTGAACCACGACTAAATAACTACTTATTACAACGTTCTAATAAATATTACAATAGAAATCTATGACCGAACATTCTTGTTTGACTCAATATTTTGAGGCTAACAATAAGGTTATGTTATGTATGCATTGGTATAAACTAGATCACGTTACTTGTTATAGCGAATAAACTGGGATAAAAATCGGAATATACACCTTAAGTAAGAAATTATAATGCTTGAAATAAATTTTTAAACATTGATGGAACGTCATTGGAAATCATTTGTTTATTTAATTGTCGTTATAGAGAATCACTATGCATAATTCGATGATGCTTGTTTAAAATCGTTTGAAAAATCTTTTGTTTTATTCCGCTGCGAGATGTGTTAATGTTAAAAAAAATCGTTTGATAATTGGCTAAAGATTTATAATTCGAATTTTCTATATTTTAAAATTATTGAAATAAGCATCTTAATTATTTATTATTTTATTATTATCATCGAGATTTAAGTGTCGACTAAAATCAGTAAATTATCTGAGATAAAACTACGTGAAACCTCTTTATCATTTGAGTCGAAATGCGCGAATGTGATTTAACAAACCAGTTTTAAGGAAGACTTATGTATAATAAAAAGTCAAAAGTTGATTTTAAGAGTTAATTGGACTAGTTTGAGTCATGTTGGATATGTGTATATATGTGATAATATAAGCCGTAATAATAAAAAAAACGTAAAACTTGGAAAATTCTTACCGTATACGTTTTGGTACTTAAGATATGAAGATTATTGAGATTTTGACGCGAGTATCGAGATTTTCAAAACTAATGATTTTACCAGTTATAATAACCGAGTCACCGAATCAACTAATGTTAGAAATTTTCTTGCAACTGTAATTTTTCTAGAAATAAAAACTTTGTATAGAATGAAACATGAAAGGCCTGAAATCTTTAATGGGGTAACACGAATTAAAAATGTGCAAATGTTCGGTTTTACAATATACCAGGTAACAGTAACTAGAAAATGTAAATGGATTACCCAACAAACGAACATTTGTATTATTTTCTTAAGATGTATATATAATGTTTTGAGTCACGATGGTTCGATCGTCCGACATCCCTTCTTTGATTTTATGAGTCTGTATTTGAACTTGAGTCGTCATGTGACTGTTCATTTTAATATTTTCCATGATATGAAACCAGTATAATTATATTTATTTTAAAACTACTATTTCGCTAGGACTTGATGATGAGGGTATGTCACCCGGTATATTTTGTCCTGTTCATGGACGTTGTGACTTTTCTTCTTACGGTTAATGGAACCTAAAATTCTATATTTACTTGAATGATGCTATAAATCTTCATTAAATTGGTTATTTATTTATATTGAACAAAAGCGAGGAGGCGAAGCCGCTTTACCGAATAGTAGAGGTGAAAGAACTCGATCTTCCTGGTGAAATTGTTTCTATTCGACCAAGTGATTAATTTCCTCTCCCCGTATACCCTTGGTGGAATGTGTGTGCAACTCGAGACGATGGGAATTATGATCGTTGTTTTATTTTTGACGCTTGTGTTGATATTCAATTTTTACTCTATGTATTCGTAGATCGCTGTTGTTATCCCGAGACTTTTGTCATATGTTTGAAGTATTTTCATTTCTAATGTAGTTAATTTCAGTTGGCAATTATATTGCTTGTTTACCTAGTTCGATCTCATTGATTTTTGGATTTTATTATTTTTTTTGTGCTTGCACTGATCTTGAATCCTGAACCACCTTACCATTGATTGGTGAGTAATCTATTTTGAAAATATGTATGAGTGTGAAATGTTTCGTTTAACCAAATGTAAGTGGTGTCGATTTATTTACTTAATTATTTATTCATTTTTTTTCTCATAAATAGGCAAAGTAATGTATGTTTCCAAAGTAGACGAAAAATGTTTGATGTGTTTCTTAAAACGATGGTAACAATATTTTCCCATTTCAAATTCCATTTCAAATGGTTTAATTATTTTGAAGATTAGGTCGAAAACTTTCGTAGTCATATTTGGTATGTAATAATAATGTTTGTGTCGTCACTCGATCCTCAATTATGAACAGCTTAGCTAACTATGCATAATTCGGGAAGAGTCCTGTTTTGTTAATAGTCGTTGCTTGACCCTTAAGTATGCATGATCTAGCTAATTATGCATAGTTTAGGAAGGGCACTATCGTGTCAAACAAATTGGTCATCTTGAAACTTGTAGTGTTTTGATAAACGTTTGGATGAGAACTTTTCTTTTTAAAATGGTGGATCATTTTCGCAAGTAGTCATAATTTCTTTGATTCTTAAAGAAAATTTTTGAATTTTCTTGTGTTCTTTGAAAATCTTTTCTTCTTGTTTGGCGTTGACTTAGTAAGTCACTGTGACCGAGTAATTTTGGAAATGTGTTGTGTGTAACGTGTGAATTTATCAGAATCGTTAGGGTGTTTATGAAATACCAAAGGGACTCGTACCGACACTGAGAAGAAATTTTTAACAAGAATAGAAGACTGCCAAAGTAGAGGAAATCAGAGTTCAAGTGACTCTGAGGGGAATGACGAAGACTTCTCCTACATCAAACGTATCGTACTCTATTTATTTATTTATTTATTTTTTTCATTCTTTTGATATGTTTAACGACACGCGATAAACTGTTGAAGTTTACCAACTGTACATCGGTAGTTGGAAGACAATTCCATTGCCGTCTTCGTTCGTTTAAGTGAGGAATCCTCTTTGCTCGACTCAACCATCCTTGATCATCGATGGTTAAACGATAGATAACCATAGTTGATGTTTTTTTTGTGGTAAACCCTTGCCTTTTATGTATTCATGTGGTAAGTGATCTGGTCGAGTGATCGTAAGTTGTGAGAACTTGATACGACATTACCCAATGAAGTCCGATCATGAAGAACACGTGCCATGTAATATATCTATAACTGTGAACGGCGATGCTATTGAAATCTTGACCACGGTTGGGACGAAAGTGAGATGGTGTTCTTGTAATATCTTTTGTGTATAAATCCATGGGTGAGCGCCCTGCGATGACATACGTATGTATTTTTTTCTTTCTTATGGATATGCATCCATAGCTGGCAAGCTCGTAAACCTTATTTAACTTGCAATTTTCTTTTGACTGGACTCATCCGGGAATCATCTTAAATATCTTTATTTTATCATGGCTTGGCTGATTAGCAAGCATGAGTTAACTTGGTTGAACTTATTTACTTGGCATGGTTTGGCTATTTCGCAAACATGTCGTGATACGGCTTTATGTGCTTCATAATGACTTTTGTGTTTGATTGGTTTGTGATGTTTTCGAGAGAGTTATGTATACGTCGAATGATTAGCGTATCGATGAATTCGTTTTTGACGAACTAGGGTTGTATGTACGTAATATTGTGATAAGGTGATTTTGTACGACTAGTAATAATTACTTCGTCTTGTATATTCTGAACGTTTTTGATGGGGTTATGAGTGACCCGTGCGATTTTATTTGGTGATAGTTGTTTTTATGAGATGATGACCCAAGTGAAAGGATGATTCGAAAGTTGGAGGACATGCTTCGAACGTGTGTGATTGATTTTGATAGTTGTTGAGATCGATACTTGCCATTGGTAGTATCTTTGTACAACGACATTTACCACGGTAGCATTGAAGCTGCAACCTTTGAGGAATTATGATGATGAAAATGTGAATCGCCAGTTGGATAGAATGAAGTAAGAAAAAGTCAGTTGAATGGGCTCGAAATGATTCGAGAAGCTATGGAAGAGATGGTGTAGATTAAGAATCACTCGCTAACCGCGAGAAGCTTTGAAAAGAGACGTGTTGATAACCGTAGGAAGAATTTGGGAAATTGAAGTGGAGATCATGGATCGAGATGTTAAGAGATTTAAGCAAGGTATAACACTCATTGTGAAGGTGTGATGGAACCCGAGACGTGAGCCAAAGTCCATATTGGAACGTGAATACCTCTATAGTAAGAAGTACCCCCATCTTTTTAGTAGTACGAAATGCGAGTATAAGAACCGAAGAGCGTCGGGACGTCGCTCCCTTAAGGAGGGGAGGATGTAATACCAGTGAAAGTGCCGTATGATGCTAAGTTATTGTCTCAAGAGCTGTTCAGTATGAGCATCTCTCTTAAGTTGTGGCTCACTTGTGGATGTGATATCCCGAGCCCAACGTCATTTATTTAATCCTATTTTACGTATATTTTTGAAATTTTTAACAATTTTTATCGTGGATTTATTTGACCGATAACGACTACGATATCGACGAATGCCCAAAACTTACATTTTATTATCGATTGATCGATATTTGAGTTTTTCGAGATTTTTATTTTTATTACGTGGTAAGTCGAGTCGGAACCATATGTATAATCGTTTTGTGTACGTTTGAACCATTTAAAAGTATTTTGAGGTAGCCGGGACGAAACCCGACTCTCGTAAATTTATAAAAACTTACTAGGTACCATTTTTGCCTTTTTAAAAATTTATCTTACAACTAAGGCCAAAAGAAAACTAATATTACACAATCTATCCTCCCCACCATATAAAAGGCCAATTTTACACACACACCACTCATTTTTCATTTCAAAACACACACACTCTCTCCCTTTTCTCTCTAGGCCGCCGGCCACCACCTTCACCACCATAGATCCGCCACAAAAACTTGATTTTTGACAAATCCAATCAAAGACCACCTCTTGTTTCATCATTGTAAGTACTCTAATCAATTAAAAACACACATGCAATATCTTTAATTTTTCAAGAATCAATGGTTTTTCAAAAACATGTTTTGATGTAATTAAATCATGAATTTGTTTAATTAGTGAGTGGGTAATGTTAATTAACCCATAAAACAAGATGGGGATTTATTATTTTAGGGTTCTACAGCCCCAAAACCCACGAATTTATGGGGGTTTTTGGGTGTTCATGGTGTTTGATGAAATGTGTTGTGGGTTTGTGTTTATAATGTTGTTTTTAATATTTATAAATGGGTTAATTGAATTGCATGTTGTTTTCATCAAATGGGTTTTGATTAATATTTCTCATACAAGGGATTAGGGATGATTATTATGTTTTAGATTGATGTTATGGTGATATAATAGGTCTAGGAATCAATGGAATTGATTGGAAAGGCGATTTGTGATGATTTTAAAAAGGTATTTTTAGATCAGAAACTTTAAGGGTATTTTCGTGGGTTTAAGTCTAAGTCCAGGTTTAGATGATGAGATATTGTTGTAGAGCTTTGTCTTAACTTCGTTTTGGTATAAGGTAGAGCTTACGACTCCAAACGAGTCAAAAGTTATGATATTTTGAAAGTTCGTGTACCGGGAGATGAGAATCAACACAATCCGAATTTGTGTTTGGTTTTGGGTCAAATCCCGGGGACCATAGGTATAGTTTGGTAAATGGTCAAAGGTTGATTTTTGGTCTCAAACCTGCATATTTGAGTCTATTATTAGACTTAGGTGTCAAATGGGTCAATGGTATATTTTAAATGGGTAAAATGAGTCTGACTTGGTCAAAGTGCAAATTCAGTCCAAAAACGTAGTTTTGGTAAAGTGTTGAGTAACGGGTCGTAAAAGCGGAAACTTTTAATGGGATTAAATATGTGTTTTCTACAGGTCTTAAGATATTTTTGAGAATTTTCCCAATTTTTATAAAAAGGGTTAAGTCTAGTAAAACAGTCCGTACTTTTGGTAAGTATCGGCGAAAAATGTGTAAAAAGGGGATAACGTTAATAACATGGACGTGCCTAGTAAATATCACTTGTATCGGTTTTTGGCGTGAGTTTATATAAACCTTGAGTGTTCTTAATTATGTACATACAGTACATGAAGGTACTTGAATGTGTTGATTCATTACATGTTTATTCGTTAGGTGTTGTATTTGATTTCCCAGGGCATCCTCATCGTCGGTGATCGATTTCGTTTACGCCGTAGTTACTATACTACCACTACTACCTAAGGTGAGTCTATAGACTCGCTCTTTACTTATTTCAAATGTTTTTACCCGCGAGGGGGATACATGCTATTTAAATGAAAATGAACATAAGTCATGAATGATTGTTGGACCCGAATGTTGCCTTGAAATTGTGTTGAGTACCTAGTTGCAAAAGGCCCTAATTTCATGAACTATTAACTATTGTCTTGCCCTTGTGAAGGGGGAAATAGCCGCTTATACAAAGTGATAGTACTATGGGGTTGACTACCCTATCCGAGACGAGGGCTAGTACGTTGATACCCACTGCGGACGGATAATTTGTGATAAGAGATAAGGTATAATTGCAACTAATGCCTTTAGTAGGGGCACTGGTTTCATCTGAATCACGCCGGTAATTATTACGCGGGTGATTGAGTTAACGGATTAGTGTCATGAGCTTAAACACAATTGTCATATCCTTGAATAATAGATTGTTTTCGCGACAATGCTATTGAATGATCATGATTGGTTTTTAATACTTATGTTCAACTTATGATTTGATAAACCTATAGATTCGCTCAACCTTTGTGTTGACAGTTTTAAGCATGTGTTTCAAGTAACCAAGATTGATAGCAGCGGAGCATGCGAGGATGGAAGTTGTTGTGGCTTGGCGGTCTACTTTGTTTTTCTTCCCTTTTAGCACTTAAATATTTTATAGAGTTAAGTGCATTTTTGGTCCTCCTGGTTTGGTCCAGTTTTCACTTTTGGTCCAAAAATTCAAATAGTTTCGATTTTGGCCAAAAAGGTAAACTATTTCTTCACTTTTGGTCCATTTTCAATAAAATGACTAAAATACCCTCATTTCATAATGTAAAGTTACTAAATGGCCCTCCCTATCATTCTTTTTTTACAATTATTTTCCTTATTATTACTATTATTATTTTTTGGCCAAACACCCCTACTGCTGATGAACAACGAATCGAAACACCCCTACTGCTGATGAACAACGAATCCAAACACCCCTACTGCTGATGAACAGCGAATCCAAACCCCTTTCTTCCTCATTTTCTGCCCGAGCTAAACACCCCTTTAATAATCAACGAACCCAGCGGCGGCTGGATGTGAGAGGTGGTGTTGGTGGCAGCAGCCCAGCGGCGGCTGGATGTGAGACGTCAGGGTGAAGTGGTGGCGTGGAAACACAGCGGTGGTGGTTATTATAAAAAGGTGGTGGTGGTAGTTGCATTTTCCGGCACCCAAATATGGCCCTCGATCCAAACAGCCATTCACAGCCACTCGCAAAACCCACGAAACCCAGAAAATAGAAGTGGGATTAGTGAAGTTACAAATTAAAAGGATGAAACTAAAAGCACGATCATAGAGGTGATGAAATGAAATGAAGGATGATGAAATGGAGGAACGAAACAGTTAAACGAGATGAAATGATGATGATGAAATGATGAGATGAAATGGATGATGAAATGAAATTAAAGGGACGGTGGGTGAGTGGGTTTTGTAGAGTGACAAAAATATGGCCCTCGATCCAAATTAAAAGGAGAGAAACCCACTATTATTATTATTATTATTATTATTATTTTTTATTTTTTTTATTTTTTTTTATTATCAAAAATTCCAATTTTATTATTATTATTATTATTATATTATAAAAGAGAATGGGTGAGTGGATAGTTTGTAAAGTGACAAAAATACCCTTCTAGTTAACAGTCAAACATTCGGTCAACGTAAAAATGGACCAAAAGTGAAGAAATAGTTTACCTTTTTGGCCAAAATCGAAACTATTTGAATTTTTGGACCAAAAGTGAAAACTGGACCAAACCACGAGGACCAAAAATGCACTTATCTCTATTTTATATTATGTCATGTGAACGAAAATGTACTTTTGGGTTGAGATTCAGTGGGGACCTAAACGCAAACTCTGTTTTGTATCATCTTGGGAATTGGAAAACTGTAGACTTTGATGATTTAATCAATCTTTAATTTATGTTTAAACTTTTACGTCTCTTTGAGTCGTTTAATATAGCTTATGTGTGATGATAACTACGTAGCACCCAAATGTTGTAGTTCCGCTGCGCATAGCATTTGTGGGGGTGTTATATTTTCAAAACATAAAAATTCGGATTTTACACTTTACTTACTGTTATAAAATGACTATAAAAATCTTGTACAAAATCAACGCTTTGATAAAAACCAATCATAGAAATGGTCATTTCTATACCCTAATATCATCATACATCAACCACAACATCAAAATCATAATCAAAATAAAAATCTTTAGATCAAAATGAAGTTTTAACAAGATCTTTAGCAAGAAACACCATGGATCATCATGAAAATGCCATGCATGATCATAGCTCCTACCTACCAACATCCAGAAAAAAAAAATGTGCTTGCATGAAAGGAATTCTTACACCAATATGATCCTTATGCAATTATAAGAGTGGGTCTATGCTTAGTTTAGTTGGATTCAACCTTAAACTCAAGATAAAATTGATTGAAGTTTGGTTTTGGTGATGGGGTGGGTTTCGGCAAAATGGAGAGAAAAGAGAGAGAAGAGAAAAATTTTTAAATGAAGAAATAAATTGTATGTGTTTGTTTAAGCTTTATATATAGTGGGGTAGGGACCAAAGTTGCAATTTAGCAAAAGTTGTGGCTAAAAATGTAAATAGTTAGCTAAAAAGCGGGAAATAACTATTAGTAAATTTTCAAAATATTTACGGGGCTCAGGTTTCATAAAGATACTTTTAAAAGTTTAAAACGTACCTCAAAAATAATAATATAGACTCTCGACTCGACTTAATACGAACTTAAAATAAAAACATCAAAAATATAAACATCGAGACAACAATTGATAAAACATAAATTCTCGGGCATCCGTCGATATCGTGGTCACTAATAATCCTCGCTATTAGTAAAAAGATAAAAATAAATCCTCCAACGTCGGTTTTAAATAAAACCATCAATCGTTATTTCATTCAACTGATCAAAAATTTCAAAGTTATTCGTAAAAATAATATTATATAATATTAAATAAATGACCTCGGGTTTGGGTTGTCACATCCTACCCTCCTAAAAGAGAGCGACGTCCCGGCGCTCTGCCCCTCTTATACTCACATCCCATACCTCCAGAACAAATGAGAACTCTTTTCCTTTAAGAAATCCACATGCTTCTTTCACAATTTCAAATTCCACTTCTAGAATACTTATATCTTCACAATATAATCCTTACTATGTTTCGACCTCATAAGAACTCTTCAAAGTTCTTTCTATGAAAAGAAACTTATCTTCAAGTTGAATTATTTCCTTGTTGTTGTTCTGAAAACAAATTTCACCCGTCATGACGACACCTTATGCATAACCATGTTTCCCAATTTCAAACTTCATCGACTTCCTTCGATTGCCAACATAACCCTTCTGACAACTCCTTGTTACTAATAAACGGTCCTTAACCCATACAATCTTATCAATATTGCCAATATCACTTCTAGTTCAGTCATTCAATTCCACCTACGTTTCTACAATACACCGAAAAACTAATCTTATGTCCATAACTCACTATCTTTAACCTTCACAAATTGAAGTTCTTTATGTACCATCAATAGTACAGCCTCATTACTAGCATGACAATCATTGTCGTATAATAATTCCAACAAGGCCTAAGTCAATCACACACGCACAAGTATACTGTTCGATGTTCGAATCATCCTTTCACTCTGTCCATCAGTCTCTATATAACACACAGTACTCAACTCAACTTTCATCTTTATCCAAACCAAATCGTATCGATTACTTGACTTGTGAGATTCCTTCATCACTAAGTCTCACTCTCTCAACTTAGATATGTTAGGAGTGCTCAATATACCATGTCTCACTTGACTTTACAACAAAATCCTTTCTATAAGTTGACAAAATGTCAAAATCACTTACCTTGACATCCTTCTCAAATCAGACCACTAACTTAAAATTAAATATCCTTGTTATCAAGCCCACACTTCTTGTCATTACCAAAACTCAAATCTTTATAGATTTTCCCCTTTTAATCCCTGATAAGTGCATTAGCTACCACATCCGCCTTTCCCGGATGGTCGCGAATCTCATAGTCATAATCACTCACAGTCATAATTATCAACATACTCAAATACTCGAAACAATATAACTGGTATTCCTCTACTCATTTCTTTTATCATCCCAAGAAATTTATTATGGAGCAACTTCTATGACCCTTTATTATTACTTAATTGATTCCATACAAGTAATATTTCTACCATCTCAAAGCAAACACCACAACTACATAACCCTTATGAAACGCATCACAGCAAACTACAACAATAAATACTTCAGATCCTTTCAACCATGACAACATCGATGCAGAACACAACCTATTCCTCAATGTTCAGAATACAGCTTCCTCATCAGATAAGGATCAGATCTCGAAACTTACAATTTAGATGTATAAGTGGGACTCATACATCCAATCCTTCTTAGTCAGCTTAATCAATGGTTTAACAATCAGTGAAAACCTTTCGATAAACCTCTGATTATTCCCAGCTTAAAACAAGGAATTAACAGATTTCCATCAGCGTCGTTGGTACCGACCAATCCTTAATCATTTCAATCTTGGCAAGATCTTCACGAATACCTTTGTTGTCAAACAACTGCCTTAGAAAACGCAAATATATCAGCCAACATTCACACCTAGAAAACTGTACATACAGTTTCTCTTTTTCCAACCATCCCAAAAATTGTCCTCATATGTTACATATGTTCCTCCTTTTCCACTTGGAATAAAATTGAATATCTTCAATAGATACAATGACTAACTCATCCTAGCACACCTTACACACAAGATTCACACAGTCCATGAATACGACATACACGTTTTTCCATTCCAAAAACATCACTTGAAACTTAAAGTACCCACATCAAGTACGAAGAACAACTATAGGAATATCTTCCTTCTCTAATTCTCAGTTAATGATAGCCAGAACTCAAAGTGATCTTTGAGTATACTCTAGATCCAAACAAGTTGCAAGGATCACGCGAATCATCAATCCTCGGTAATGGATACCGATTCTTGGCTGTCAATTTTTAAGCTCTCGATAATCAATACACATCCGAAACAATCCATTTTTCTTGACAAACAACACAGGTGATTGTCATTGCAACGAAACTTAATATAATACATCTCTTATCCATCACTTCTCGCAGTTGACCGAATAACTCATTCCACTCTGACGGTGCCAAATGACAAGGCATACAAATACTACTCAACAAAACACAGAAGCACTACACAACGAAATGCAGAAGCACTACACCTATCGCTTACAACACTCAATCGACATGAACTCCATTTCATAAGATGGCAGCAACTCTGCAAAACTTCAGGAAAACTTCAGAATACTCTCGAGTCATTAACAGATCTGCAAACTTCTCCTCAACTACCCTAACACTAATTACCTGAGCTAGGAATACATCATATCCCTCTTTCACATACTTCCTTGTTTCCATACAAGATACACTTCCCAAATGGATAGTTCACTCATCACCTTTCACAGTTAACACTCAGCTTTGCAGCAAAGTCTAAGCCAACAGCTATCAATTTATAATGAAGATTAGTCCAATCTCAAGCATCAGCACTCCGCACCACTAACCAATTCAGACCAATAATCCACATCCAAAGATTCCAATTCTTTGAGCATCAAGTCGATACTAAACACCTACTTTCCTAAATTCTAGGAACACACTCTTAGTATAAAACTAACACTATCAACCTTTCCATCGGTTACTCCACATCATAGTTAGTTGTCAATCTTATTGACTCTCCGTTGATAAAACAACTAAATCTTTACATTTCTACAGTTTCTACCCGATCTGAAATCAAACAACATACTGACATAAAGAATCTCAAGTAAGAATATACCATTTACAACATTCAGCCCTTAAGGTTTGTCAGCATCATTCAAACATAACCCGGAGCGATAGCATTCCTGTCTTGTCAATTTCTTTCCTTGTACAATTCCCTTGCTTGTGTTCTTTCTCGCCACGGCTAAATCATATCACAACTCCAGGGATACTATATACAATGACTAATCCTCTTGTTCTGCACTTAGCAGCTTTATGACTAGGTTGTCCTAACTCTAGTCGCAATTGTGTAAAATTACCTACATGGTATAGAGTACAACAAACACACTCGAGATTTATCTTGTCACTTCTAGACGCAGTGGCCGCACGAATCTCATCATTCCTTCCATGGTTTAAATACTGATTTCGGTTCTGTCTTTGGTTATTGTTATTATTGTAATCCTCACAATTCTGATCTAGATTCTGGTTGGACTGAGCAGATTCCCACATTCTCTTATTGTTTTCAACAATACTATCTTTCCTACCTTGCACTTTCACGTCCATTAAATCAAACGTCCTCTAAACAGCTTCATCGAAAGATTTAGGTCTTAAAGAAATAACCTCACCCTTGATATTACTAGACAATCCTCTAATGTACTGCTTCGTTGTTTTACGGTCATTCACAAAAGTATTAGGACATAGCAAATATAGCTCAGAAAATTTCCCAGTAAGCAGTAATATCATCGTCCATTAGCACTAATTATCTCAATTCGGATTCCAATTGTCCTAGTTCCTGCTTGGGACAAAACCTAGCAGTCAATAGTCTTTTCATCACGGTCCATGCCTTACTATTAGTCACAACCAATCCTAAAGTAATCACTTGTTATTCCACCATCTTAGTGTACCATCCTGAAATATAGCAGCAGCAAATTTCACCTTATTAGTTTCTGAACACCCAATAATCTCAAAGTACTTTCTATCTTATCAATCTAACTATGCAATTCCAATGCACTACTAATACTACCAAACAGCGCAGAACCACACTTCTGAAACCTAACATATATATATTCTTTCGAACTTGTAGAATACCAGCAACACTATTATCTGGATCAGCAGCATCCTCATCATTTTTAGCAACATCGCCATTATTTTTAGCAGCATCATCATTATTCTCAACAGCATCACCATTATTCTCAGCAGCATCATCATTATTCTCAACAACATCTACTGCAGCACCATTATCTCCAACACACTTAACCCCATCATCTTTTAATTTCTGACAGCATGATCAGCTCCAAATGCTCTAGTAACAACTTGTTCGATCATAGTGTTCATAGTAGCAGTCATTAGTTTTGGCAACATATTTCAAGAAACTTAGTCACGTAGCGATCTACTTATGACAGAAATATGATTCCCCTACTCCTTCTTCCATCATCACGGAAGAAAGAAACATGATAAGTATACATATCAAGAATAAAGAAGGAATTCTTTATCAGGATATCTCATGAATACTACATGCACGAACAACAAAAACTACAATGGGTCATCAACCAAAACTCAAAAGAGTTAATAAAGGCACATCATAGATCATGAGGGTAATTTAGATTGCGTTGAGGATTCAACAAAATAGTGGCACTGTCTGTCACTACAATCGTCTACCGAACAAACTTAAAAGATAATAAGTTCCATCACAATGCGACGAAACAAGGGTTTAAATAAGTCCAATCACAAAAGAAAATAAGATACAAAGAAATCCATTACGAGATTAGTTCCTTAGACAACAACTCCTCATCCTCCTTAACATTGCTGTCAGCTTCATTACACTTTTTTATTTCCCATTTCACACTTCAAAGTCAAATCCATAACCTGATGGCACCTCATTCTCAAAATCCAATACTCACTGCTACACGGCAGATTAATCACAAAACAAGTCTTAATACGACTTTCAACATTCCTAAGCTTCCAAACTCCAATCAGAGTTGATCTTACATGAGACTCCCACTCACTCATCCTTTCAAAGCTTACCTACTTCTCTTTAAACCTTTCAATTCAAGCACACAGATTCATCACAATCGACCCAAAACTAGCAATATCATCCATCTTCCAAGTCCTAACAAACTCAATTCTCCACATACCAAATAAACCTTTTAAAACCACTTTTCTTTCACATCAACCTTCTAATCACACCAATTCAACCACATATCTATCATACATCAACTAATCAAACTTCCTCATATCAAATACAAGTCGCAAGAATTTAGTTGTAAAATCGTTCATCATCTGGTCTATTGTTCTAGACCCTCAGCGGTATACAAGGTCATTATTTAAAATTATATACATATGCATTACATAAAGAAAATTACGATAAGAAGTACTCAACGTATTTTCAACGACATCAATACATTTCAATTTTAAGGGATACATCAACTATAAAACAATACAAAACAAATAATCTTACCAGAGCCTTGCAGAGAAGTTGCGTGCTTTTGTGAAATATTTTCGACACCAAAGTTATAGTTTAGGACATTTTTCAAAAATCGACCTAATTCGCTATAACTAAAAATCTCTGATTACCAATCTTTAACACCTCCAAATTACATTACGCAGCGAAAATACACATTTGGGTGCTAAATACAAACATTGTTACACAAGACATTTTGAACAAACTCAAAATGATAAATTTGAAATATAAAAGAATATAATTTAACCACTGTCTAAAACTTTCAATCCCAAGTAAAATAATTTTAGAAATATCAGAGTAATATTTAGATCCCCCAAAGACTTTATCAAATTCACAAACACTTTACCAAAGTACTCGACCATATAGTATTATTTTTATGACAAATGGGAAAGAAATCCGTTTTAGACCATCACCACAAAAGCAATCCCGCAATCCTTCTCCAGCAAGCTCCGCAATTCATCATCTTCAATACCTGAAATACATGCTTAAAATCATCAACACAACGGTTGAGCGAGTCTATAGGTTTTACAAATCAACATTGAACACAAGAGAAGAATCAATCAAGATCATTTAATAGAATTGCTGATCATTACAATCTATTAGTCAGGCATTCTGGTATATAGAAATAGCTATTGAATTGTATTAAGCTCATGACACCGAACCCTTAACTTAGTCACCCACGCCTAAAGCCGGCATGACTAGATGAAATTCCAGTGCCCCTACTAGGGTATCATTTGCAAAAATACCAATTCTCATTCTCGTAAAATTATCCTTCCCAACTGGTTACTCAGCGTAAAGCCCTGGTCTCTGATAGGGTCGTCATCCCAATAGTAGTATTATTAGAATAAGCGGCTATTCCCAACTCACAACATCAAGTCAGAAGATAGTTAACGGCTCATGAATTTAGGGTCTTTTTCAAATTAGGTACTTATACAATTTAAATCCACAAAGGCAACAAAGGAAACATTCGGGTCCAAACAATCAATCATGACTTGTGTTCATTTTACTTTCAAATAGCATGTATCCCCCTCGCGGGTTTTAAAATCATTCAAAATAATTACAAAAGCGAGGCTATAGACTCACCTGGAGTAATAGCAGTAGTAAGACGATCTTCGACGATATTTGATGCCCGATAAACACAAAAACCGCAACCTATCAAATAAGGCGCGTTCATCAATAATAAACTCGAAAATTAAATCATACATAATAACATCAAACTCAAACTCATAAAGTCACGATAAACTCGAGAGAAAACAATATAAATAACTTCATTATACTTTAATACACATTTACTTAACCATTTTACACTTTTTACAAAGTCCGGCGGTACATACTACATGTACTAGCTTATTTACCCCTTTTAAACTTGTCAACCGTTTATGAAACGACTCGATAAACTAACTTACTATATATTGAAAGTCCTATTAAAAGTTTATCAAATGAAATTACTTTTAAAGTACTTTACCCAACTCATTTTCAGACAATAAAATCCGGACAGATTTACGTTAATTTTTCATACAACCGTTTTAACTTATTTAAACGACTCCGTTTACAAAACCGACACTCGGGTTTTAAAGTAAACTCAACCTATAAAATAAACACCTCATTATCATTAGGTTACATTTTTCAAAACATCTATTTAGATTCCCCGTGATTCGATCCAAATATCGACAACAACAACTTGTAGTGCCGATACTCGTCTCCTGGTACACGATCATTCAAAACATTATAACTTCGCGCTCGTTTGGAGCTAGAAGCTCTACCTTATATCAAATCGAATCTATGAAAATTATCTACAACTCTAGGCTATAAGTTAATCCATTTTCAAAACATAAAAATTCGGATTTTACACTTTACTTACTGTTATAAATGACTATAAAAATCTTGTACAAAATCAACTTTTTGATAAAAACCAACCATAGAAATGGTCATTTCTATACCCTAATATCATCATACATCAACCATAACATCAAAATCATAATCAAAATAAAAATCTTTAGATCAAAATGAAGTTTTAACAAGATCTTTAGCAAGAATCACCATGGATCATCATGAAAATGCCATGCATGATCATAGCTCCTACCTACCAACATCAAGAAAAAAAAATGTGCTTGCATGTAAGGAATTCTTACACCAATATGATCCTTATGAAATTATAAGAGTGGGTCTATGCTTGGTTTAGTTGGATTCAACCTCAAACTCAAGATAAAATTGATTGAAGTTTGGTTTTGGTGATGGGGTGGGTTTCGGCAAAATGGAGAGAAAAGAGATAGAAGAGAAAATTTTTTAAATGAAGAAATGAATTGTATGTGTTTGTTTAAGCTTTATAAATAGTGGGGTAGGGACCAAAGTTGAAATTTAGCAAAAATTGTGGCTAAAAATATAAATAGTTAGCTAAAAAGCGGGCATAACTATTAGTAAATTTTCAAAATATTTACGGGGCTCGGGTTTCATAAAGATACTTTTAAAAATTTAAAACGTACCTCAAAAATAATAATATCGAATCTCGACTCGAATTAATACGAACTTAAATTAAAAACGTCAAAAACATAAACATCGAGACAACAATTGATAAAACATAAAATCTCGGGCATCTGTCGATATCGTGGTCACTAATAATCCTCGCTATTAGTAAAAAGATAAAAATAAATCCTCCAACGTCGGTTTTAAATAAAATCATCAATCGTCATTTCATTCAACTCATCAAAAATTTCAAAGTTGTTCGTAAAAATAATATTATATAATATTAAATAAATGACCTCGGGTTTGGGTTGTCACATTTTATGAAGTAGAAATGATGGAATGATATAAGTAGTTTGAAATTATCACAGAAACTTGAAAATTGCTAATGTGCTTATTAATAAGCTAGTATCTGATACTTAGGTTTTTGCAAGTACTAAAAAGTTCGTTTAGTCTCGAATCAATTCGAATTGACCACGGTTAAACGTGCGACTCAGTTTTTCTTGGTAAAAAGAAAGGAAAGGACGTTGATCTATTTTAAACTAAAGATTAAAATGTCGTTGAGTAACTAAATAAAAATGAAAGCTTGAAAAGATAAAACTTAAAATTAAAGACTTTTAAAGATAAATGACTAAAGATTATAACTTGACAAAAAGTAAATTTGAAAACTATAAAACTTTATTTATATAAAAAAATATAAACTTTAAAATAAATCTAAGACAAGATAATTAAGAAAAAGGCTTAAGAAAATGGCGGGAAAAAATAAATTTAAAAACAATAGGGGAAAATAAAACAAAACCTAAGTCAGAATCCTAAAGAATGCATGTAATTCGGAAAAGGTTGTCACACCCTAATCCAGAATCTACCAAACTAATATAATCCATAATCCATAAAACTCACACTATCCGGAATGTATGGGTTGAACACTATCTGAAATATACAAACTTCACCTTATCCGGAATACATAGAAGCCTAATCCGGAATCCAAGTTTTTGCTCTTCTCCGGAATGTGAATGATGTCCACTATCCGGAATATTGTCTTCAATAAACAATCCGGAATGAGAGATATTTACCTAATCCGGAATGTGTTTTAACCTTAGTTCGGAATCTGTGATTCTGTCACAATCCGGAATACCAAACCTTCAGCTTATCTGGAATCAAGAATAAATGTCACAATCCGGAATGTGTGAACTAACTACTATCCGGAATAATAATTTCCTATAGCAATCCGGAATAAAATATGAGAGCTTATCCGGAATGTGGGATTTAAAGCTATTCGGAATGATAGGGTTTTAGAAAACCCGGATAAGCTAGGAAATGAAAATAAGCAAAATCTGATAATAAGATATGAATCAAATAAGCACTTACCAAAACTTAACGAAACTAATTTTAGGAAAAAGCAAATAAGCCACAATTTTAAAACTTTTAAAACACTAAATAATCAAAATATTTAAAATCAACTTTTTTATAAAATAAACTATTAAATACACTTAATTAAAAATATGAAAATCACATAATAAGCACTAAACACAATAAGTTAAAAGATCAAACACATCTAAACCAATAAGCACAATCAAACAAACACATCAATCAAACAATAAGATTAAAGATTAAACTACATGATTATGAAAATCAAACAAGATCAAAATTTAATAAAGGTAGAATGAGAATGATTAATGAAAAGCTTGAAATTAAGATGAAGATTAAAGATTCAAATACAAGATTAATGTGAAAAGCTTGAAAACATTAAGGAAAAACTAGAGAGAGAAAGTAATTTTAATCTACTCCTAAGTCATGAAAAATAAACTAATTACTAAAAACTAACTAACTCTAATGACATATTAGGAGGGTATTTATAGGAGGAAGGGAAATGTTGATGCTTCTCTCTTTCTTTCTTTGTCTTTTCGTCTTTTAATTTCTTCGTCTTTCTCGACGTTGTCTCGGGATTTGTCGATATGAAATGAACTCGTCTTCTAGTTTTCTTCTTTAATTATATTTGGTTCTTTGACTTCGTTAAACTTCTGTCTTTAGTTTTTTTCGTCGATAAATCTTCAGAATAGGCCTTTGACTTCCGTTCTTTTTGCACTCTTGATCTTTTGACTTCGTCTTTTGTCTTTTTCTTCGATAAAAGCCCGTGAAAGCCCGTGTTTTCTTCCTTTTTCATCTTTTGGTCCTAAATCACAATGAAAACACAAACCACGCATAATTCCGACTTTTACGACATTCAATACACGTTTTGGCTTGGTTTTTATTATAATTTGTGACAATCCGTCAATTTATGGTTGATATTTTATTCTCAAGTATTATTTTTAAAATCATTATTTTATTATTAATTTATGAACTCACTCACCTTTGGGAAGAAATTGGGATTTACATCTTAAAGTAGCATCGACTACGTCTAAACCGGAGAAATCTATGTTACGTGCTTACGTTTACATACACCGTTTTTAAGACAGTCTGACATTTCAAGAAATAAACTTATTCCCGAATATTATTTTGGAATTTTATTTTGTGTTCGTTTATAAACTCACAAATTTACGAGAAGAAATTAGGACTTACATGAATAATTTAGCGTCCTTTACGACTAAACTGGAAACCCTAGGTTTACGTATTTACGCTTTTGTGCTCCGTTTTTCATGAGACAATTTTTATTATATTCATTTTGTTCCGTTGATTCATAATTTATAAAAATGTTTTTCGTAAATCGACCCGAGGGCACGTAAATCGAGGAATACCCGTAAAATAATAGAGGTGAGACAAGTTTACACTTGCCCCACCCCCATACAAGTGGCGGCCAAACTAGCCACACCACCCTTTGGTGGCAAGTTAACATAAACATGAAGGACACATGTCCTTTACACCTTACATAAACAACAAAAACACTAGCTAAACCATTTACTTCTATTTTCTACATGAAAACCACACACAAACTCTCTCCATCCTCCTCCTTTGGCCGTCCCATATACCACCACCACCACCATTCATCAAAAGTTCTAGCCATGAACTTCAACTATACTTCACATATGTTGAAGCCTAGTTAAAGTTATAAAGATTGGAGGTGATCTTAACAACTAAAAAGTAGATTTCATGAAGATCAAGGGATGATTTTTGAAGGAGTTTAGTTGCTTGGAGATTTCCAAAAAAATGGTCTTGCTAAAGTTGAAGTTTTGGTAACAAGGACCAAGCCTTGTTCATCAAAATCTCATCTTTTCATCATCTTGATTGGTATAGGGATCAATCTCTTCCTATCATCTTATTATTTTGTAAATGTAATTATGTATTTTATTTCTAAATTTATATGTATATGATGATGAATGATGATCAAAGTATTATGTGGGGATTTTGTGCTGATAGATTTGGTTAAAAAGACTAAAATCTACATATAAAGATGTTAAAATCTTGACTAAAATTATAGGTTGTATAAAACAGTAATTAACCATATGATAACTTGATAAAATGACTTAGATTATTGAAAATACAGTAAGATATATGATTTTTACATATGTGGAGAGTTGGCCACTCAATGGAATCAATAAAATGAGCAAGATATGATCAAAATACTATTAAGGTTCAAATCTGTATAGTCTGTTTTGGACGAATTATCAGGGATACTTAGAGGATGATTGAGCAGTAGCTAAACCTGAGTTATTTGTAGCACATATCATGTAGTTTGTGCTGCCAAAATTTGAGCTTCTATCTCCTAGTAGAACTCAAGATATGGCAAAATGGTGAAAGTGATTTTGATAATCAGATTTAGAAATAAAAGTATATAATATAAAATAAGCACTCAAGTAATATTATTATAAAATACATATGTAAAGCCCACTAACTTATGATAATACTTATAAAATAAGTTATATACTTTGATAAATAAGTATGGCATTTTTATAAAAATACAAACTCAAATGTTTTATAAAGTTATAAAACTATATATAAGTTTTACGTCTTTTCGGCTAAAACCGAAAGATTAACGTTTTCGCCAAATAAAACTTAGACAGTCGGACCCGTCTAATGTAAACTTTTTATAACTCATCTACTGATATGAAAGTACATTTGACAAGTAAAAACCGATAAAACCCGAGCTTTATAACTTATGGGCATTAACGGGCCAAAGTAGCCTTATTGGACTATTAACCTAATTAGTTTGGCTAAACACTAATGGACTTTCTCATGGGCTTAACCCACTTGGGCCCAAAATATGATTATAGGCCTGGTATTAAAAAGTACAAATGGGCTAATATAATGTATTAGACTTCAATGGTCTTACTGGGCCTTAATATATAAATAAGTTGAAACTAGTGTAACTAGTCTAAAATTTGACTAACCCATAACACTATAATGTGTATGAAGAGATAAAATCCCACTTGATAATAATCATACTTATAATGTCATCATATATACATAGCCATTGTTTTTATAAAGTCATTGGACAAGAGTCTAAGATGAGTATTATTTGTCTAGGTTTCCGTGATTGAAGCACGTATCGTACATCCAAATCGCCGGTAACCCGCCTTTCCCAATCAACGTGAGTTCATAGCCTCGCACTCTTCTAAATGTTTTATGAAATGCTTTATAAACCCGCGAGGGAGATAACATGTTATTTTTAATAGGAAAACAGTTGTCCCAATTGTTTGCTTATTGATATGGACCCTGTAGAAACTAGAAGGGGGGGGGGGGGTTGAATACTTTCTTATATTTACTTGTTAAATGATGGTTTTCAAAAAAATCATTTTTCTCAAAAACTTAGACTTAAGGAAATATGTGAAATCTTCTTATGCACAATATGAACAATGGTAGTGTAACTAAACTAATACTAACTAACGTATATGCACAAAGAATAAAGAATGTAAAGAGTTAAGGGTAAAGAAAGATCAAACCAAACACCAAGGATTTATAGTGGTTCGACAACGAAGCTCACTCCTCGTTCCTACTCCACTCCTCGAGTACTCCTTACTCGAGAGTTCACTACACAACAAGCTCCTTATGGTGGAGAAAACCGTACATGTTGCTTAACCAATTTCCGACTCTAAGCTAAAAGTCGAGCCCTAATCGTAGCTAGGACCAATCTACCCAACTATACTTAGTACATACACAACTTCCAAATAGACACAACTACTTGGATCTTCACAACTATGACACAACAACAAATGTATAAGATTTAATCTTCAAAGGATCTTTGGTGGTGGACTCAACACTTCACAAGGATAGTGTTCTTCTCTTCGCACTTGAAGAGGAAGGGATGGATGAGATAGATTCACTTCTAAACAAGTAGTAATCAATCAAATGATCAAGGATTTGAGTGATTTAAGAAGTATGTTTGAATCTGGAAATTTATGTGCAAAAGAGGTGAAGAGAAAATCTGAGAAAGGTCCACTATTTATAGGACAAAGGGCCAACGGCTATATCTGCCTGCGGGTCCTTATCTCAGCCGGCGGTACCTTATCGATAAGGAACCTCCTAGGCACTAGGGAACCACCAGAGTAGACTCCGCTCCCTTTTTGTCTTTTAGTGGTGGAGGTCTTATCTGATTATAAAATATCCTGAAAGAATATCTAAATCAAAAAAGAATATGTCATTTTCAAATTTTCATATATTTAATTTAATAAAACATTTTCTTAAAAAGAAAGTTTAATTAAAAACATGTCACACTTAATAAAAGGTGAGTTTTAAGAAAAGATTAAATCACTTGATCACTTGATTAAGGTTAGTACTTGTTTATTCATACCTTAAGTGAAAATGGGTAAAATGAAAAATACTTGAACTTAAGAATTCGTTTTTCGTTGTTTTCGTAAATGATTGTTTTTACATATTGTCGTAATCAAAACTAAGCGAGACCGAAAAATGCAAGTAACGTTTTTAGGAATTATTGCATTAACAATCTCCCCCTTTTTGATTCTGACAATACATAAACTCAATCACACAAAAAACAAGATTTTCGAAGATGAGTTTATTCATTTCTCCCCCTTTGTCGAAGCAAAAAGGTTGCACAAGTCGGTGTTGAAGAGACGGACTTTGCAAAGACTCCCCCTTGGTGCTTACTCCCCCTTGCTTGGGGAACCGAGGAATCGAGATATGGTGAGAAGCTACATAGAAGGGTTAGTTAAACAAAAGAGACAACAAACAAGATATAGCTATAGGTTACAAAACAAATAAAAAGAGAAGAAAACACAAAGACTAAGATCCAAGTGAAGTCATATAAAATAAAAAGAATCGTACAAAGATGTATGAAAGAGGAAACAAGCCAAAAACATAAATCTAATCCTAGTTAATCTAGAATTCTAAGATTTGCTTGAATAAGGTGTCTTGTGGATAAGAAACCTATACTTATATGAAAGACTAGGTAGTTGCGGAAGGTGGTGGTGGTGGCTTGGTGGAGATCTCATAATCAAAGTGAAGAGGAGGCTTGATTAAGAGACTCTTGATGTAGCTTAACTCCTCATAGATGTGTGCCATAGCAAGATGTTGATATTGACAACAATGACAATATGTCCCATGGTGCATGACATTATCATAAGAAGGAGGAAGAACACTAAAGGGTGGTGGTGGAAGAAAAGATGTTCCACAATCAACATTCTTGGGTGAGTTGGTATTGAAAACAATTGGGGAAAATGGAGGAGAATCAAGGCTTTCATTAGGAGAATAAGACATTTTAGGATGTGAAGTATGGCAAAATTCTTATGGTTAAATAGGGAAGGCTCAAGGTATTTTTAGGGTGGTCAAAGGGTTGAAACAAAGATTCCCAAAAGTGTTGGAACAAATTTGGAATTTCAGTAATACCCAAAAAAGGAAGCACTGTACGCGGTTCCCTATTACTTCTGGCAGTTCCTTATTGATAAGGGACCGCAGTTCATATATGGAACCGCCTACAGAGGCTGTGTTTTGGTGGTGAAGGAAGATTTTCAGCAAATCTTATTTTTCTAGTCTAACTTATCATAGGGATATACTTAAAAGCAAAGATAGATAAAGAGAACACATACTAACTCACCAAAAAGGGATTTGACCAAAATACATGGATTTTAAAATAAAATCGATGTTGGAGGTGTGTAAGACGAGACCTTAAGTCATCACACAATGATCCTCCATGATTCTATCTTGTTCTTGCTATGTTTGAGAGAATAATACATATTAATTATGTAAGCTCGAGATTAATAGCAAGAATCAAAGAAAAATGTTTTTAGATTGAATTAATAATGTCAAAACATTTCTTAACCATTTTTTAAAGAGACTTTGAGGATTTTGAAAAGGGGAAGAGAAGATTTTCAAGAAGAGTTTAGAAGACTCAATGACTCAAAGTGATAAAAGACTCAAAAGAAATTAAGAGACTCAATAAAAGGAAAGCAATTAAGGAATATGTTCCATTAATTATAGACCTAGACGCAAGTAATTAAAGGGTTCCCTCTTAAGTGGCTTAGTGAAGATGTCGGCTAAGTTATCCTCGGAGGGTACCTTCTCAATTGAAATGTTCCCCTTTTGAACATTATCCCTAAGGAAATGGTGGCGAATTTCTATGTGCTTGGTTCACGAATGTTGCACGGGATTCTTGTTAAGGTCTATTGCACCTTTATTGTCGCACATGATGGGAACATCATCAAGAGAAATCCCGTAATCAAAAAGCGCTTGCTTCATCCATAGAGCTTGTTGGCATGCTTTTCTGGCACTCACATACTCGGCTTCCGTGGTGGATATCGCAAGAGCGGTTTGTTTCTTAGAGAACCAAGAAGTTAAACAACAACCCATGAAGGTACAAACACCACTAGTGCTTTTCCGGTCCAC
Source organism: Glebionis coronaria (assembly GCA_025667525.1). Classification (NCBI taxonomy): domain Eukaryota; kingdom Viridiplantae; phylum Streptophyta; class Magnoliopsida; order Asterales; family Asteraceae; genus Glebionis; species Glebionis coronaria. Next base: position 107,324 of record JANFOE010001577.1, on the reverse strand, counting down.
ATAGTCTCCCGCATGATCCGAGTCCGCATAGACAATGGTTTCTACGCTGGTCCCTATAGGATACCATAATCCTAAATGTATAGTGCCCTTAATGTATCGGAAAATACGCTTAACCGCTTCAAGGTGAGAGGTTTTGGGAGCCTCTTGGAAGCGAGCACAAAGGCAAACACTAAACATGATATCCGGTCGACTTGCCATTAGGTATAACAAACTACCAATCATACCTCTATATTTGGTGTTGTCTACCGACTCACAATCATCATCTACGATGAGTTTAGTATCCGAGGCCATTGGGGTTTTCATTGGTCTATAATCATCTAATCCAAATTTCTTTAGCATTTCTTTAGCATACATAGTTTGACTAAATAAAATACCATCATCCATTTGTTTAATTTGGAGTCCTAAAAAGAAGTTAAGTTCTCCCATCATACTCATTTCAAACTCATCATGCATGATTTTGGCAAAGTCATCACAGAATTCTTGACAAGTTGAGCCAAATATAATGTCATCAACATATATTTGCACGATTATGAGGTGAGAACCTTTCTTCTTTGTAAAGAGCGTGTTGTCTACCATCCCCATGGTATACTCATGTTTAACAAGAAACGCTTTAAGTCTATCATACCAAGCTTTGGGTGCTTTTTTAAGACCATAAAGTGCCTTCTTAAGCTTGTAAACATGATCCGGTTTCTCAAAATCAATGAAGCCGGGAGGTTGAGCCACATATACCTCCTCATTGATCAAACCGTTAAGAAGCACACTCTTTACATCCATTTGTTGAAGCTTAAAGTCTAAGGCACAAGCGTAGGCTAAAAGGATTCTAATTGACTCTAATCTTGCTACCGGTGCATATGTCTCGTCATAATCAATCCCTTCTTGTTGATTATAGCCTTGAGCTACAAGTCTAGCTTTGTTACGAGACACAACACCATTCTAATCTAGCTTATTCCTATATACCCATTTGGTTCCTATAATGGTAGAACTTCTAGGTGGAGGAACAAGTTCCCAAACATCATTAGCAACGAATTGATTCAATTCTTCTTGCATCACAATGACCCAACTCTCATCCGTCAAAGCTTCTTTAACATTCTTTGGTTCAATCAAGGAGACGAAACAAAATAAGTTGCTTTGGTTTTGGGCTTGAGATCTTAGGGTCCTTTGATTTAAGTCACCAGTGATATTATTGAGAGTATGATCCTTAGACTCCTTAATGTTTACTTCCTTTTCAACACTAAGGTCTTCAACTCCTATTTTTCTAACCTCTTTGGCTTTACTACTTCTACTTCATCCAAGTCATCATCAACCAATGGTGTTGTCTTGGGTAAAGGAGGGGTTTCATCAAAAGTCACGTTAAGTGATTCTTCAATTACGCCCGAGGTCCTATTGAGGACTATGTAGGCTTTGCTAGTTTGGAAATAACCTAAAAAGATACCTTCGTAAGACTTTGGGTCGGACTTGGTAAGTTAGTCTCTGGTGTTGAGGATAAAGCACTTGCTTCCAAACACCCTAAAGTATTCCAGTGAGGGTTTCTTACCTTTAAGAATCTCATAGGGGTCTTTCCTAGGAAAGGTCGAATAAGAATTCGGTTGAGAATATAAGTCGATGTGTCCACGGCATTGCACCAAAATTTTGAGGCAAAGATTCCTCGTTTAACATCGTCCTACTCATCTCTTGGATGATCCTATTCTTCCTTTCAACTACCCCATTTGATTTTGGAGTGCGAGGAGCCGAGAAGTTATGGATAATACCATGAGCTTCACAAAAGGCACCAAATTGCACTTCATTATCAAATTCCCTACCATGATCCGTCCAAATAGAGACATTTGGACATCCTAGTTGATTTTGAATTCTTCGACTAAAGATTTCGAAATGATCGAAAGCTTCATTCTTAGATGCCAAAAATCTAGTCAAAGTGAATCTAGAATAGTCGTCAACTATAACTAGGGTATAAAGGTTACCTCCATAACTCTGTATGACGGAAGGTCCAAAGAGATCCATATGTAGGAGTTCTAAGCACCGAGAAGTTGAAACCAAATTCTTGGCTTTGTGACTTGAGTGAACTTGCTTTCCAACTTTACAAGCATCACAAAAGTGACTATCAAACTTCATCTTGGGGAGGTGTCTTACCAACTCCTTAGAGACTAAAGATTGAATTAAACGCATATTAGCGTGACCTAATCTCCTATGCCAAATAGTAGAACTATCATCTATAGTCGCAAGACATATGTTGTCTTTTGACTTGTTATTGACCTTCATGACATAAATCACATGCTTTCTAACACATTTTCCAATGACCTTTCCATCTTTTACGATTTCACTGTCATGTTCTAAAAAGATGACCTTACACTTATTGTCATAAATTTGACCTATGCTTAAAAGGTTAAACCCTAAATTATCTATGTGCTCAACATTTTCAATGGTCATGGAGTCAAGAGAAACCGTACCTTTACCAATGATATTACCACATATACTACTAGCGAATGTGACGTTACCTCCATCATATGCTTTGTAGCGCGAGAACAATCTTCGATTAACTGTCATGTGTTTAGAACAACCACTATCCTTAATCCACTCGTCGGGTTCCAAATCAATTCCCAAGCATATCTAGGTAACAACACACACGATCAAACATTTGGTCCCCAATATCTAATGGGTCTAAAATTGTTAGTTCCAAACATCCCTTGCATTTGGTTGGGATGCATGAATGGAGGAGGGGTTCCCCATGGGGAACAAAAGGGAGGAGGATAATAATTCATATAACCATTTTGTTGTTCATTATTTCTCCTAGGTGTATTTGATATTGGTTTAGAGTTGTGGTCATTCCTTCTAGGTGTTGGATTTTTAATTCTAGGTCGTGAATTGTTTTGACTATCTCTTCTAGGTCTTGTCGTTCTACTTCTAGGCCTATACTCATTCCTTACTCTTGGTGGAATAGAAGATGGTCTTGATAAACTTCTATTTCTCATTAGAGGTTTACTCAAGGGCTTATAGAACTTATCAACGGCATTGTCGTTAAGTATGGGTAATTTGACCTTGTTAACAATAAGATGCTTTGGTTGTTCACCTAAATTTGACTTTTCAGAAAATTCAGAATTTTCAGCAAAAATTCTTTCTCGCCGCGGTTCCTTATATAGGGCGGCGGTTCCATAGTGATAAGGAACCGCCCCATACAATCTGGGACCGCGTACAACAGACAGTTTTTCTTAAAATCTGACTTGTTTAGGTTCACTGGTTGATGCTTCATTTGAGTTAAAACCTACACCAAGTCTTTCCTTAGAATGAATTTGTTTGTTTAACATATCATCAAGAGCACTAGTACCTTTCATGAACTTTTCCAGTTTAATGGAGGTGCTCTTGAGATCTTCATTCTCCAATCCAATTTTCTCACAACTTACGCAACCTAAATCAACTTCTTTATTTTTCTCAAGCTTGGATAATTTTTCCTTAAGTTCATTGATCTCATTTTCAAGTTTAGTTTTGGTTGATTTTTAGGTTTTGTTCTTTTCTATGAATTTAAGGCTAATTTTGTGTAAATTATCATATTGGCCTTCTAATTCAATATTATCTAAGGTGGAGCTATCATTGCTTTAATATTCGGTTTCGGAATGTACCTCTTTAGAAGTGTGAGCCATAAGACATTTCTCTTCTTTGGGGTTGTCATCAACATCTTCACCGCTATCGCTCCAAGAACCACTAACGAATGTCGTATGATTCTTATCGCGTGAAGGCTTTGGATACTCACTAATGAAATGATTTGGATCACCACATCTAAAGCAATTCTTATCACCTTTTTCGTTCTTGGCAAACCGATTCTTTAAGAATGGTTTCTTGTCATTGTTGGGTTGCCTCACGTGTTGACCTCGTCTTTTGAAGAACCTCTTGAAATCTCTTACCGCCAATGCATACTCCTCGTCGTCGCTATCCGAGGAACTATCATGATCGCTTTGTGCCTTCTTGGCTTTGAGTGCAAGAGACTTCCTTTCACTTTTGGTTTTCACCAATTCCGAGTCCTTCAAAATTATCATCTCATGAACCTTCAAGTTGCCTATGAGTTCATCGAGTGATAAAGTTGAGAGATCTTTCGATTCTTCGATCGCCGTAAAATTTGCTCTCCACTTCGGATGTAAGGCCCTTAGAAACTTCCTAACATTGTTCTTGCTATAAAAACCTTCATCAAGTGCTTTTAGAATAGTAATAATAGTGTTAAATCTAGCAAAAGCACTATCAATAGTTTCATCTTCTAAGATGACAAATTGTTCATATTGTTGGACGAGAAGATCGATTTTGCTTTCTTTGACTTGGCTATTACCTTGGTGGGTTACTAAAAGAGTGTTCCAAATATCTTTAGCGGTTTCACACATAAAAATCCTTTCATACTATTTCTTAGGTAAAGCATTATAAATCACCATTTTAGCCTCATTATTTTTCGAAAGTTTCTTTTTAGTATCGTCATTAGCTTTGTCAAAAGTGACTAATTCCTTTGTTTTAGAAACTTCATTAAATTGATAAGGTAAAAAATCACCATTGGTAATAACATACCAAAGATCTAAATCTTTTAATTTCACATAAGTCTCAAATCTATTTTTCCAATAAAAAAACTATCAGTTTCAAAAAGTGGTGGTCTTTGCATAGATTGACCTTCTAGGTGCTAGTTGGAATCCATAGATCGATTCAAGTTTTAAAATACAATATACTTTAAAAATACTTGAGCAACCCTCTCTGATACCAATTGTAGAAACTATAAGAGGGTTGAATAGTTTCTTATATTTACTTGTTAAATGATGGTTTTCAAAAAAATCATTTTTCACAAAAACTTAGACTTAAGGAAATATGTGAAATCTTCTTATGCACAATATGAACAATGGTAGTCTAACTAAACTAATACTAATTAATGTATATGCACAAAGAATAAAGAATGTAAAGAGTTAAGGGTAAAGAAAGATCAAACCAAACACCAAGGACTTATAGTGGTTCGGAAACGAAGCTCACTCCTCGTTCCTACTACACTCCTCGAGTACTCCTTACTCGAGAGTTCACTACACAACAAGCTCCTTATGGTGGAGAAACCGTACACGTTGCTTAACCAATTTCCGACTCTAAGCTAAAAGTCGAGCCCTAATCGTAGCTAGGACCAATCTACACAACTATACTTAGTACATACACAACTTCTAAATAGATACAACTACTTGGATCTTCACAACTATGACACAACAACAAATGTATAAGATTTGATCTTCAAAGGATCTTTGGTGATGGATTCAACACTTCACAAGGATAGTGTTCTTCTCTTTGCACTTGAAGAGGAAGGGATGGATGAGATAGATTCACTTCTAAACAAGTAGTAATCAATCAAATGATCAAGGATTTGAGTGATTTAAGAAGAATGTTTGAATCTAGAAATTTATGTGCAAAAGAGGTGAAGGAAAATCTAAGAAAGGTCCACTATTTATAAGAAAAAGGGCCAACGGCTATATCTTCCCGCGGTTCCTTATCTCAGCCGGCGGTACCTTATCGATAAGGAACCGCCTAGGCACTAGGGAACCGTCAGAGTAGACGCCGCTCCCTTTTTGTCCTTTAGTGGTGGAGGTCTTATCTGATTATAAAATATACTGAAAGAATATTCCAAATCAAAAAAGAATATGCCATTTTCAAATTTTCAAATATTTAATTTAATAAAACATTTTCTTAAAAAGAAAGTTTAATTAAAAACTTGTCACACTTAATAAAAGGTGAGTTTTAAGAAAAGATTAAATCACTTGATCACTTGATTAAGGTTAGTACTTGTTTATTCATACCTTAAGTGAAAATGGGTAAAATGAAAAATACTTGAACTCAAGAATTCGTTTTTCGTTGTTTTCGTAAATGCTTATTTTTACATATTGTCGTAATCAAAACTAAGCGAGACCGAAAAATACATGTAACGTTTTTAGGCATTATTGCATTAACAGACCCGAATGATATATGACCTGATGAATGATTATATGACCCGATGTATGTAATGAAATGGATTATTATTAGTTAGGTTATGTCACTAAAAGTCCCATTAGCATGAATTGTGAACTACCGGGATTTGCTTGACGCTTATGCATATAATAGTACTATTTGGGGAAGATCACCCCAGTTCGCGCCTTGACGGTTGATCCTTGTCGTGCCACATTGATTGGTAAGCGAATTTATGTATGAGAATATTTATATAAGCGTGATTATTGTGACAACACGCTGTATTAGATGGGAAAAGGAAATACGGGTTAGCTACCCGTTGTTTGTTATAGTAAGGTAGCAATGTCATGCGGCTTATAATAATCCAATATTGAAACTACTGATGTACGAATTGAATTATAATATATTGTCTGACTAGCAACACGGGGTCTTATTATTGATATTATGTTCGTGTTTTGGTTTTACATAACCATTTTCATTAACGGTTTTTATTAAACTTTATACAACGTTATAAAACTTATTTTATGATGTTTTTACGACAATGGTTCGTATAATGGTTTTGAAGGTAAAAGCCTATATTATGATTCAAGAAAAAGATTTGTATAAAATGTCTTTGGCCTATTTTATGGCCTACGACAAAGAATTGTACAAACAGATTTTTGGTAATGATTATATATATATCGGGGATATATTAATGGTTTTTATTAAACTCTATGAATTCACTCGGCGTTTTCGCTGACCTTTTTAACATGTTTTATCTCAGGTACTTCAAGGTAATTCTCGGGAAGACGACAAGAATTTATGGCCCGCATTCAAATAAAATTTCCATTCAAATGTTTTGTAAAATTGTAGGATATACTATGTGTGACAATCCGTCAATTTATGGTTGATATTTTGTTCTCAGATAGTTATTTGAAAATATTATTTTAATGTTATAATATGAACTCACTTATTTTTGGGAAGAAATTTGGAATTACGTCTTGAAGTAGCGTCGACTACGTCTAAACCGGAGGATTCAACGTTACGTGCTTACGTTTACATACACCGTCTTTGGTGACAGTCCGACATTTCAAAAAATAAATTTATCCGTGAATATTATTTTGGAATTTTAAATTTGTGTTGGTTCATAAACTCACAAATTTACGAGAAGAAACTAGGACTTACGATTTTATTTTAACGTCCTTTACGACTAAACCGGAAACCCTAGGATTACGTATTTACGTTTTCGAACTCCGTTTTTGATGAAACAATTTTTATTAGATTCTTTTTGTGCCGTTGATTCATAATTTATAAAAATGTTTTTCGTAAAACGACCCGAGGGCACGCAAATCGAGGAAACTAGAATCGAGGAGTACCCGTAAATAAATGGGGATGAGACAAGTGGGACACTTGTCCCACCCCCACTCAAATCGGCCTAACTAGGCTACAACAGACTTGATGTGTCCAAATTGTAGCTAAAAGCTTACACTTGTAATCTAAGCTTACAAGTTAAGCCACTTCCACCTCAAAACCATTTCCACCATACCACTTTCTCATTTCCCACATGCAAAACAACCAAAATTTCTCTCTACTCTCTTGCTTGTGCCGTCCCATCTCAACCAAAACACCCCAATTGATCAAAATTTAACCACAAACATATGTTATAACTTACAAATGTTAATCTCCATTCAAAAAGAGGAAGATTGGTGCAAGTTTTAACATCCAAGGAGGAGTTTCCATGGAGTATTAGGGCTGATTTTCCACAAGGAGTTTATGAAGATTGGTGGTCTTGAAGATGGTCTTGGTTATCTACAAGTTTCTCCATCAAAATCCATGTCCAAATCATAACCTACATCAACTTGGTGGTATAAAGATTGTCCTCCTCATCTTCTTGTTATTTTGATTATGTAATCATGTATTTTATTTCCTATTGTATATTTATATGATGATTATATGATGATAAAAGTATTGTGTGAGGATTTGGTGTTGATAAACATGCTTAAAAAGATGAAAGACTATAAGAAACAAGGTTAAAATCTTGTTTAAATTTGTTGGCTGTATAAAAAAGTAAAGAATCAAATGATGAACTGATAAAAATGGCATAGATTAATGGATTTACAGTAAGCTATGGGTCTTGTACACATGTGAGAGTTGGCCATGCAATGGAATCATTGTAATGAGTGAGATATGATCAAAACAAGTTTAGAGTACCAATCTGAGTTTACTGTTTTGGACGATTTTTAGAAAATACTTAGAGGCTGATTCAACAGTAGCTATAGGAGAGTTAAATGGAGCACATATCATGTAATTTATGTGATAAAAATTTGAGCTTATATCTCCATATATAACTCTAGATATGGCAGTTTTGGTGAAAATGAAAGTAAAAATCAGATTTTGAGAATTAATGTTTATTACTATTATATAAGCACTCAAAATTATATTGTATAAAATGTAAAGTTAAAACCCACTAACTCATGAATTTTATTTATATAAATATGTTAAAAGTTAAATAAATGGATAAATTATATAAATGGTAGTGTAATAATACTTATAAGTAATAAAAACTATAAACTTGATTTTTACGACTTTTTCGGCTATTACCGTAAAATTAACGTTTTTCGCCAATTAAAACTTAGACGATCAAACCCGTCTAATGTAAAGTTTTTAAAAGTCATATACTGATATATAAGTAACTAATACAAGTAAAAACCGATAAAATCCGAACTATAGGACATACGGACATTAACGAGCTAACTAAGCATATTGGACTAATAATTGGACTAAATAAGATAAACACTTATAAAAAGAACTTATTGGGCTTAACCCATTTGGGCCCAACATGGAAAGTATAGATCCTGATAATATAAGTATAAAATGGATTAAAACAAGTTAAAGAACTTAAAATAAGCTTATTGGACTTAAAATAGATAAATAGGTAAAACTAGTAAACTAGTAAAAAGTTACCAAAACGTAAACACTAAAATGAGTAAACGAGAATATGTAAACCCACTTGATCATCATATATATATAATCATCATATGTATACATAATTATTATTTTTATGAAGTCATTGGACATGAGTCTAAGATGAGTATTATTTGTCTAGGTTTCCGTGATTGAAGCACGTATCGTACGTCCGAATTGCCGATAACCCGCCTTCCCACATCAACGTGAGTTCATAGCCTCGCACTCTTTTAAATGTTTTTATAAATGTTTTATAAACCCGCGAGGGAGATAACATGTTAGTTTTTATAAAATAGGACACCATTTGTCCCGATTGCTTGTTTATTGATTTGGCCCGAATGATTGTATGACCCGATTGTATGACCCGATAAATGATTAAAGGACCCGATAGATGAAATTAAATGGATTATTAAAGTTAGGTTATGTCACTAAAAGTCCCATTAGCATGAATTGTGAACTACCGGGATTTGGTAGACGCTTGTGCATATAATAGTACTATTTGGGGACGATCACCCCAGTTCGCGCCTTGACGGTTGATCCCCGTCGTGCCACATTGATTGGTAAGCGAATTTATGTATGAGAAGATTTCCATAGCGTGACCTTTGTGACGACACGCTACTTTAGATGGGCAAATTGAGTATCGGGTTAGCTACCCGTTGTTGGTTTAGTAAGGTAACAATGTCATGCGGCTTATAATAATCCAAATTAAAGAAATACTACTAGACGCACCGAATTACGAAGTATTGCCTGACTAGCAATACGGAGTCATACTATTGATATTATGTTCGTGTTTTGGTTTTCATAACCATATTCATATACGATTTTTATTTAACTTTATACAACGTCGTAAGACGTATTGTATGATGTTTTTACGACATTGGCTCGTATAATGATTTTTAAGGCAAACGCCTATATTATGATTTTGATGAAGATTTGTATAAAATGACTTTGGCTATTTTATTGCCTATTAAAATGATTTGTACAAAATGATTTTCAGTAATAATTTTATACTGATATTATATTGATGGATTTTATCAAACTCTATGAATTCACTCGGCGTTATCGCTGACCTTTTCTTTTAACATGTTTTATCTCAGGTACTTGAAGGTAATTCTCGGGAAGACAACAAGAATTCATGGCCCGCACTTAAATTATAATTTCCATTCAAATGTTTTGTAAAACCTGTATGAAATATAATGACTTGGGACCTATGTAACTTTGATATTTATGAATGGAAATGTTTTATTATTAAACGACGCGATTTTTATGTGTTGTCTATGATGTGAGTAATGTGCTATCCCGTAACACCAACTAGTCTTCCGCTGTATTGAGTTGTATAAATTTGGGGGTGTTACAGTTTGGTACCAGAGCTCTCGTTATAGAGAACGAAAGATTTTTAAAACCAAGGTTTTGAATAAAACATTTCAAAATCTTTTAACTATGAACATTTTTCTAAAAATGTCTAAAAATCTTTTGACTATAACGGTGCCGAATAATTCCCGAGTTACCGACAAGGCAAGACTGAGAAGTGTTATTTTAATATATATATAACTTGGATTATATATATATATATATATATATATATATATATATATATATATATATATATATATATATATATATATATATGATGTAATTTTATTACATGGTTGTTTGATGATTATTTCGATATTTATACGAGGTATTTATACGACGTAGATTGTCACAAGTAACCCTAAATCTCCTAGTAAATTAATCGAAGTTATTCTCGTAGAAATTCTAGCTATCCTAGATCTAAACCAAGTTATGGATGTTCATGATCCCAACAAATGGTTGATATTCGTAAGAATGTAGATATTAGTTGATTGCGATATTGAAAAAGAATTGGTGAGATTAAATCTGATATCGATGTCATGACGATCTTTCCTTATAGAGTGGAGTTAGACAAAACGTTACCACCTAGAAAGATGTCATCTGATTCGTTGTCATCCAATTCTTAAATTGAAATCGAAAGGGTGAATGTTGCACTTGAGGCTGTCATTGGAACCATTACCCAAAAGCCTCATACCACTAATATCTTTCCGAGAAGTCTAATTGACTGATCGAGTCATTTCATACTAGTGACTCATTTGATAATTGTTGTTGTAAGAGCTATAGGATTAGAAATTAAGTGTTGATCATATCGAGCTTTTATTGCCCTATTAAGGTTTATAAATAAGGTTGAAAGTATTGGAAAATGAGGTAGGATATCGAATTGAGTATAAATTGGTTAAAATATGAATAAAGTAAAATTTAACCCATATGGAATATGAGATTGTTAAGAGGAAGTCGTTAAGTTTTGTGATTGAATTATAAGGTTTTAATTGATTGTTGATTCGTGTTAAGTGTTGTTCCTAGGCCACTGTCCACTAACAAGGATGCCCAGTGTCCAAGAAATAAATTGAAGAAATCTTCTTCTGAATTGGGACCGATGGATCTTTCGGGACATGTGGAACACCTAATGACTCTTGTAGGTTAGTATTCATTGTGGTATCTTTTAAAAATCCCTAACTTAGCTGAGATATCAGTTGGTAGGATGAGTTCTGAGAATTGTATGACATAGTGACACGTAATGTGTTACGGTACAATTTTGACTTGTTTGTGATTAATGAAAAAGACTACCTTTGATTGCTAAATCCTACATGTATCGATGTTATCTATCTTTTATTGCTCATCCTAATGTTCGCATTAGTGATGCAACCCTTGAACCAGTACTCATCTTGATTTGAGTTACGTTGTGAATCATTCTTCGTGAGTGCCATCGAGGTCATGAACCTCATGATTATTTGGCTAAGCTCATTTCCTATTATATTGTAGTTAGTTCTTGGTGAACAACTCTTCATCACTCTTTTGCAGATCACACATTGTTTTTATAAAGTTTAAACGGTATCCTTTGAGAAAATTTAATTTTCATCACAATAAGGATTATTCAAAGTAAGATTTATAAGTGATTGATATCAAAATGAATTTGTTCATGAGACGCTTTGGAAACTTAATTATTTCCATAACAAATAAAATCTTTGTAAATTTATTTTGATTCTTATTTAAGAATTAAGCATGAAAATGTTTTTATTATAAACATGATGATAAAATTTTGACGAACTGAGTATTGGATCGTTAATCTTGAAATTGTATATAGTTGCGCTCCTACATACAATTTGTAATGGACTATGCAAGGCTGATTAGTAGTCACCATAAAACTAATGAATAAACACTACATTTTCTTTGATGATTGAGAAAGGTTAAATTTTATGAGATCTGCAAGAAGTGAAAAATAGGACATAGTGTTAGGGACACCTACATATGTGCCTATAGAAACTATTCTTCTGAGTCGAATTTACTCATCTGTGGAATTTGTCTTATTTGACAATTGATATTCCTTTCTTGTCCAATTCTCCCGTAGTGAGATTCTTAGGAAAAGTATCTGATTACCGAGTGTTGATACCCGACTGGATGTATTGACATTCTTATCATTTCTTATGATTTGATTTCATTTGAATGACCTGGGCAACGATCCGAGGAACTTTCGAATGCGTACTCAAATTATGAAAACATGGGATATATTCATATTCATTAAATGTTTTCGTCTGTATCTGATTTGAAATTCTCTCGCATAGATTATGAGTTGACTTTACTCTTTTAAGGTTAGTTATGTCTCCAAATATCCTTGAATTTGTGAAGGATTATGAGTTATTATTAGACTTTTGAGAAGTTCACATCTTATCGACGGCAATAAAACTGAAAAGTTGATAGTGCCAGTAGAATGGATTGATTGATTATGACATGACGACATTGTCTTAGTTAATGGGAACTCGAATAGAATTCCTCTAAATGATAAGATGTTGATTATCAAAAGTGATCTAAATAATTCTTGGTGGATGACCATATCCTGTATTTAGACTTGGAATTATACCGTGAATGGTTGTGAATTAGTCATAGATATTGATATGAGCTTAAACTCATATCCTTTTATCAACAAATAACCCTAAAACACGAAGCAAAATACCCTTTTATATTGTAAAAAGCAGTGTTATGTGGTATGTTTGTGTTTGTGTGATCTTATGTAGGTAAAAGGATACAATTTCAAGCAAACAAGGAAAAACCAAGCTAAAATGGATGAAAAAGACAAGGAAGGATCACAAGTGACAAGTTTTCAAAGCTCAAGGACCTATCTTGACAAGTCTTGAAAGTTGAGGGACTTAAAGTGTAAATACTGCAAAGTCAAGATTCAAGTCAAACCTGGTCAAACTACAAAGTCAATCAAGTCAAAGGGTCATTTTGTTGAAGAATCAAAGTTGAAGGGCCAAAATTGTCAAAGGAATGAAGTTTTTAGCCTTAACTAGCAATCTGCCAAGTACAAGGACCTAATTTGCCAAGATAAGAAAGTTATTCATGTTTAATCCATGTGCATAGGTTCTTAACCAATGAGAAGAGAGTAAAGGAGTTCACACGGATCACACATTAAATTCCCACTACAAGCCGCCACATTTAATGCAAGATCACAACAGTGTGATCCGTGTAACACTTTCTCCACCAATAAGAAGCTTCCACGTGTCCTTCTCCTTCACAAGATATATTTTCCAGATCGCGTTTTTGATAGAATGCATTTCAGAAGAAGATCAAAACATCAAAGTTGCTCGTCTTGATGAGACGAATCCAATGGTGTTAACCAATTAACATATAATTCATTGGATCAAAAATCCCCAATTCATGTTCATCACCTTCAAAATGGATATGCAGAATTCCTCCACGTGTCAAGCAATGATTGGCCTGAACACGTCACATCTCCAACAAACTCTCAAGTCTAGCCTATAAATACACAACTTGTTCTTCATTTTCAGTAGTAGTTAATTTTCAGAAAACACATAGTTCTCTCAATTTCACTTTTCTCTTTTTCCCTCCTTTTCACCTAACAACTCAAGAGTCTGACAAACTCTTGAGTTTGTTAGTTAGTTAGAACCTTGTAACTACCTTTGTAACTGATTTCTTCAATAAAAATTCAAATTCCAGTTTTCCCGCCAAATCCTGTTCTTCATTTCCTGCTACTTTACTGCTGTTGAGTGATTCATTGTTGCTGTTTGAAGTTTGTTATGATCATACATTGACCATAACTGACTTTGTTGAAGAGTTGTTGCTGTTTGATCATAATTCCAGTTCATTCCTAGTTTTTGAAGTTTTCATGGCAGAATGATGAGTTTTAGCTGTTTTGGTGATTGATTTGAGTTGATAGCTAGTGATAGGTGGTGGTATCACTAGGGCAAGAGAGCTCAGCGCTCCTCTTCTACCCAAAGGATCTCTACAAAAGGTTTCATGGTTTCTGTTTTTAAATTACTCTAAACGAGTACTAGCCTGCTCAATTTCCTAGTGTAATGATTGATGGCTGCCTGATTCTGTTTGATTAGTTGCTGATTGATATTGTTTGAGTGTTTGTAGTTTAGCTTTCTCATACTTGTGCTTGTGATCAGTCTTGTAGTTTTAGCTGAATTTCAGTTCTTTTTAGTGCATTAGCTACTTGCAGTTCTAGTGTTGGTTATAACTTGTTCTTAGCTTGAAAACATTTCATTTTATTCACTTAAACTAGTTTGCTATAGCTCTTTACTCAGCCTTAATCAGATCTCAAAAAGTCTTTGAAAAAGTTTGATAAAAATCAGATAAGGAGTGTTTGGGAGTAGTTGTTAATCAGTATTCAAGTGTTGTTAATTTGATTTTAAGTGATCATTTGCAGTCCTTAGGAGTTAACAAGTGTTTTTGAGTCATTTGTAAGTCAGAATAATGGTCAAAAAAGGCAATTGGTTGATAAAAACTTTGGTTCATACTTGTTTTCAGTTTTAGTTCATAAACTTGTCAAATTCAATTGATCATTTCTCCTTCATTACTTGTTCAAAATTGCTCAAACCAGTTTCTAGTTAAAGCTTACATCATAATCTTTTAGTATCTAGGAGAAAATTCTACAGTTTCAAGGAATAAGCAAGAAAACAGCTTATTTGTTCAGACCTGAGCAATGTTCATTCTCTGATGTGATTTGCTAACTGTTTCACTAGTTCTAATAATCCACTTCATAAAAGTCCTTATTTTCTTTCACAATTCTGATTAGTAAGTGTTGAATATCAAGTTTTGAGAATTTGAGCTTTTTCAAAAATCTGGTCAACGGTTTGGTCAACATAAGCTCATTTGAGCTTATTTTCAGATATCTGGCTTATTAGTAGATGAAATTTGTTCTAGTTTGATTTCCCCTGCTTTAAATCAAGTGCTTATTCATTTTCTTTACAAAAATCAAGTTGTGGATGTTTGGAATAAGCTGTAGCTTATTTTGAGCTTATTGATAAGCTCTCTTTTGCTTATTTTGAACTTTTAGCTTATTTCCTTGAACACACATAGTTGTAATTGGATTTTAGAAGTTTTGCAAGTGATTTCAGCTTATTTGGTTGAGAAATAAGCTCAAACGAGCTTATTGTTTCATTGAGCCCGTTTTTGGTTAAAAGTTTAGTTAATTTGCATTTTAGTCCCTGGATTTCAGTTAAGTGTTTAAACCTAGCTAATCTTTCTAATTTTGTGGAAATTGCAATAATCAGTCCTTGAATTTGTTAGTTTGTTTAATTTCAGTTTTAGAAGTTTGTTAGTTTGTTAAATTTGGTTAGTTTGTTAGAATTTTTACAAGTTTAGTCCTTGTAGTTAACTGTTTTACATTTTTAGTCCTTATAATTTTTAGAATTTACATTTCAAGCATTTATATTTCATAGAAATTACATTTTCAGTCCTTATACTTTTAAATTTTGCATTTTAATATTTTACTTGAATAAAATTTGGAATTTGCAATTTGTTTTACGTATAAATAGGTTTATATTTTTCATTTTTACTTAGTGTTGTTTGAATTAGCAATAGATTACCAAGCAAGCTTGAACAACCAAAAACAATTAAAAATTTGATATTGATTGGACTTTCTATTAGTTAAGAACTGAGAAAACGAACTTGCATTATACACATTTCAAATGGCGCCGCTGCCGGTTCTTTGACTACACGAGAGACTATCGATTGACGGTTTTCATTGGCTTTTGGGATCCGTTCACTTTGTGAACGTTATTTTTACGTATCATAAATCAAAAACAAATAAAAAAAATCAAAAATATAAAAATATATAAAAACTAAAAAATTAACAAAACAATTCTTTTCCTAAAGAATTGACCAAAAAAAATTAAAAAATCCAAAAAGCAATCTTTTTCCTAAGAGATTGCACCCAAAAATATATATTATTGGATTCTCTCGGTTTTTATGTACATATAGTATTTTCCTTTAAAAAACTCATAAATACAAAAATATTTTCCATATATTATTATAAGTAAATACGTATACGTATAAGAACAATCAATCTACATATCTTCCATAAGTATTGCCGAGGCAATACACCGTGTTGAGGGGCGCTCCGGTCCTTGACACGCGTATCGATCAAACAAAATAAAGCAAGAATAGATAAATACTCTCAATAAGCAATAATTCGAAGAATACGAACATTTAAGTGAATAGAAAGGCGATGTGCTATAAAATGCCATCTAAGGGTCAATAGGTACTTAAGTGCTTCGCGCCACCTAACCCCCCGTTCACTTGGGAGTATTCTAAGAAGGAAAGCTTCATTGAGGGTCTTGCACCCAAAGTAGTATTACATATATTGTTACTTTCTTGTGGATATTTAATATCGAAACTCGAAGAGGATAATCTTATTCTTTTCAAAGTCACACGAGAGCTTCTCTCTCATTCCTCGTATTGAGTTGCATGCTCACTCGCGGGCGTGCACAAATACCGATTGGTGTACAACCTCTTCCTCCGAAAAGGAAGAAGAAGAGAAAGAGTAAGACCACCACCGTCCACCAAGCCGATCACGAGAATCGTGCTTTGTCACCACCACGAGGAGCCATGGCTGTTGATAACCGTACTTTGTTTGAACGTATGCAAACCAACATTCATGGATTTGTTAGTGCCATTAAGATTCCCGACTATCCCGCTAACACATTTGAGCTACATACATCTATGATCAATATGGTTGCTGCATCACCTTTCTATGGAAAACAAAATGAGGATCCCCATGCTCATCTTAAGAGATTCCTTTCACTTTGCAATACCATTAAGCATAATGGGGTTCCACCGGATGTCATTAGATTGTTGTTAGTGTCATTTTCACTAGATGGGAGTGCTAAGCATTGGTTAGACACTCAACCACCCGATAGTATCACCACATGGGATGGTTTTACCACTAAGTTTTTGAACAAATTCTTTCCTCCACAAAAGACTATGGCTTTGAGAAATATGATTATGGGCTTTACACAAAAACCTAGTCAATCCTTTGGTGATGCTTGGGAAGAGTATAGTGAGTTGTTGAGGCGATGCCCTAATCATGGAATGGATGATCTAACCCAAATCAATACCTTCTACAATGGCCTTAAACCTCACCACCAAGATTCACTAAATGCTTCCGCGGGAGGGAGTATTCATTTCAAGACATACCAAGAGGCTTTGACCATTATTGAGACTAAGGCAATGGTTCAAACAAACGATCCATTTGAAGAAAGAGTTCATGTGATCCAAAATACTTCTAAAACCCCTTGTGAACTCCAAATTCTTCAAGAGATTCTTCAACAAGTCAAACAAGGACAAGAAATGACTCAAGGCATGATTCAAGATTTTAAGAGCATGACATTGAACAAGTCCTCAAACAATGTGAATGCCATCACCATTTCTTGTGTTACTTGTGGAGGCCCTCACTCTTATGAACAATGTGACAAGGTGCAAGGGTATCAAGGGGAATGCTATGCTTACCAAGAGGAACACCGTGAACACTTCAAGCCTAACATCAATCCAAATAACCTTTCTTACAAATCCCAAAATTACCTTACTCCACCCGGCTTCCCACCCCAACCACCCACCCAAATTCAACAAAATCCTCCTCAAATTTTAGCAAGGAATCAAGGGCAAAGACAACCATACCAAGGCAATAATTACAAGGCACCCAATCAATTTCAACCTCAAGCTAATACCTTTTATCCACCACAACAAGGATTTAATCAACCACTTCCATTTATTCCCAATCAAGCATATGCTCCAATTCCAAATCAAGCTTACCCTCAAAATCAAACTCAAGGATATGGAATGCAAGAGACTCAAGAGTATGTTGACAAGAAAATGCGTGACATTGAGAAGAGAATGAATGATCAAGTGAAACGTACAATAGAGGAACAAATCAATAGGGTTTTAGTGGCGGTAACTCAAAGACCACAAGGAGCTTTACCTTCCAACACACAAACAAATCCTAGGGCCAATGTCAATGCTATTACAACAAGAAGTGGTACAACAACAAAGGATCCTTCACCTCCTAAACCTACTATTGTTCAACCCACTTGTGCTCCTACTTGTGATAAGCCTTCTACTTCTACTCCACCTCCTCAAAGTGCTCCTATTCACTCAAACACACCTTCTCAACCATCTCATACTTCTCCTTCACCTTCCACACTTCCCAATGAAGAGGCTAACAAAGACAAATCTTCCACTACAACACCTATTCCACCTACACCCAAACCAAGTCTTCCTTATCCCTCAAGATTGAGAAAAGAAAAGCTTAAGAACAAGGATGATATCCAAGTTTCTAACTTTTTGAGGATGTTCAAGCAACTTAACATCAACATCTCCTTTGCGGAAGCTTTAGCCAATATGCCTAAGTTTGCTAAGATGATTAAGGATTTGCTTTCTAACAAGGAAAGATTGGTGGACTTGCCTAATGCTTCTTTGAATGAAAATTGTTCCGCGGTGTTGCTTAAGAAGTTGCCTACTAAGCTTGGAGATCCGGGGCGGTTTTTGATTCCTTGCAATTTCCCGGGGGTGGAAAATTGTATGGCTTTAGCGGATTTAGGGGCAAGCATAAATCTCATGCCTTTATCGGTTTGGAAAAGACTTTCACTTCCCGAGCTTACTTCTACTAAGATGACTCTTGAGTTGGCTAACCGTACTATAGCTTATCCGGTGGGAATTGCGGAGGATGTTTTTGTTAGGGTTGATAGATTTACATTTCCCGCGGATTTTGTGGTAGTTGATTATGATGTGGATCCTAGAGTGCCTTTGATTGTTGGTAGGCCATTTTTGAGAACGGGTCGTACTTTAATCGATGTGGCGGAAGGAGAACTTACAATGCGGGTAGGAGATGAGAGAGTAGTGTTTAACATGGGAAAGTTGTCCAAAAAGTCTAATGAGCCCGAAGCGGTAAAACATATTGATGTTGTACATGAGGAGGAAACACAAGATGATCTTCTTGATGAAGTTTGTGATGAGTACTTTTATGAAGCTTGCTCAAGTGGAGACTTTGATTACCCTCATATTGAGACCATTGCTTCCATTACTTCCTCTTTGGATTTTCATGAACCTCAAGAGCTAAACTTTAGTGAAATTCCATATGACACCCCATTTTTCCACCATACTAATCACTTTGATGAGGACTTAAGTAATGAGGGATTTTTTCTTTGTGATTCACCAACATATGATGACTATCATGATGATGAGCTTTCTACTTGTGACTCTCCATTTATTGATGATCATACTTCCTTTGGTTTTGAGGGATCACCCATCTTTGATAGACCAATCTATGATGTTTATGGTGATGAGGAGGCTTCTATCATTGATGAGAGTGATGAGTTTTTATTGGAGGATATATCTTTTGAGTATACTCTTGGTTACCTTGATGAGGAGGGGGACATACTCTATCTAGAATCTTTATTGCTTGAAGATCCTTTACCTCCTTTGTCCACCCCAACCTTTCTACAACCAATCACTCTACAACCTTTCTCTTCCCATGTGAATTACAAAGGAGCGTCTTCTAAGGCAATCATCACTTGTTGTTTTCCCATCAAGGAACGGATTTTTGATCCTGGCATAGAGCTTGCTAAACCATCTCAGTATCCACCTGATGCAACAAAAGGAAACCTTGTGAAAACTTTGAGAGCTTTACACCATCACCTTGGGAAAAACATATGGGAAACTATTTTAGAGAACTACACCTCACTCTTTTCACCATTGATTGGGAAGCTAGTTGTTGGTTTGTGTTATGAGTGGGAGGGTAATTATGTATTTGATCCTGGGGGATATTTATGGAGTTTTGATATATGAACACTTGTTTTCCCTCATCATGGAGATTTTTCTTAAAAAGGGGCAAACATTTTCTTCTCCATGATAGGTTTTAGACACTTTTAAGTGTGGGACGAGTCGAGCTAGAGACTCATTAACTCAAGCATCGTATAACTAGGTTAGAGTGTTGTAGGTTAGAAATAAGGGCATAGATTTGGAGATAAGTGTAGGGGAGACCTTCTTTTGTCTTCATGCTTGTTTGTAGGGTTGCTCACTCATCTCATGCTTTGGAGCTTATGGAGGAGGCCCTTGTATCCGGTTCACTTCGTTACTTTAGTGATTTTTCATTGACACGTTGTGCTTAAATTTGATTTCACTAATAGTAGTCCTTTCCTTAACTTGGGTTAAGCAAAGTCTATTCATTGTCATAAGTGTAGGGGAAGTTTTTATACTTCCATGCTCTTAAACATTGAGGACAATGTTTAGCTTAAGTGTAGGGGGGTCTTCTATCGAAGTGACCTTACCTAGAACTTGTCATTGTCTTGCATGATAACATGGAAAATTGGATTTTCAACATTTTTCAAATTTTTGATCTACTTTGGCCACCAAAAATATGCATTCATGATTTTTGCATCAATCATTTTTCATTTGCATAACACATTTGCATTGTATATATTCTTTTATTTTTCATCAAAAATATATAAAAAGGAAAAAAAATATAATAAAACATGGTTTTAACAAATTTAGACTTCTTTGACATATTAGGCCCGCCATGGATATTTTGACTCAACCCGAGTTTGCTTAATTTAGCATTCTCTAGCTAGTATCCTTAACCATGTAGTCCTTCATTGGTCTATTAGGCTAAGCTTCCACCAATTTCATTCTTTGAAATTTTAAATTTGTGGAGAATGGGAAATGATAGAGTTGAAACAAGTGTAAAAGGGCTAGATAGACTTCATGGCAATTACTTGTGGCTAAACCCTTCTCTTCTTGACCTCTATTTTCTTCGCATGTATATAATTGTTAATAAATAATCAAGTACGGTTTTAATTGGTTCGTAATCTCTTATGCATTTTTGGCTAATCATTTATGGTTGATATGAGTACGTCTTAAGATTCTAAGTTAGCACGTTTTATGTGTACTAAAATTGTGTCATGCTCCATATTTAGCGGGTGTTTTTCCTTTTCTTCTTTTCAAATTTCTTTGTGAGGAATAAAGAAAAATAAGAGCGGCTTATGAAAAAAAATGAGTGGCTAGAAAAAAAAAAGAAAAAAAAAAAAAAAATAATGCAAGACTCCCAAGAGGGGCAGTGTGGTGTTAATTATAGTGACTATTGAGTTCCAATATTACCTTGACGGGTTGCGGGGATTCAATAGATTGCTCCAATCCAATATTACCTTGACGGGTTGCGGGGTTGAAGATCCAAAATCTCAAAAAGATGCGGATGTAAATTATTGCGTGAGTTTTATTTTTCTTTCCTTAGCGAGTGTGTAGTTACTTATGAAAGCATGACATGAGGATTTTACACATAAGGCGAATGACTTATTATTCTTAATACGGACTTGTATTAATTGTGAGCGGTTTTTCAAGTAATGGATGAGAAGATTACTTAGGATTAAAACCGTCCTTCCTTATTTTTGGATTTTACACTTCTTATATTTCACACTTGAATAATGACAAATTTGCCCACAAGCAATTTGCTCAAATAATAACCGGTTCCACATTTAATTGTCATGAATAAGTTGATGCACTTTTTACTTGTGAATGCAATGATTCCATTTACTAGCTTGGTATGGGGAAAGTGAAACTTGAGGGTGATAAGTGTCCATGGTATCCAAGCCCTAATCCAAGTCATTGAATTCTTTATGAGTTATTTCCATCAAAACCATTTCAAGAAAAATCAAAAAGATATAGAAAAGATTGTATTTTAATCCATAGCATTGTTAATATTCAAAATCATGCATCATCTAGTTTAGAGTAGTGTAGATGCATCTCATATGGCCAAGGTGGATTAATTATGAGGGAAATGTAAATTTTTAAGCCTTGAAAGATAATATTGCATGAGGACATGGCAATGTTCAAGTGTAGGGGAATTTGATATGAGCTTAAACTCATATCCTTTTATCAACAAATAACCCTAAAACACGAAGCAAAATACCCTTTTATATTGTAAAAAGCAGTGTTATGTGGTATGTTTGTGTTTGTGTGATCTTATGTAGGTAAAAGGATACAATTTCAAGCAAACAAGGAAAAACCAAGCTAAAATGGATGAAAAAGACAAGGAAGGATCACAAGTGACAAGTTTTCAAAGCTCAAGGACCTATCTTGACAAGTCTTGAAAGTTGAGGGACTTAAAGTGTAAATACTGCAAAGTCAAGATTCAAGTCAAACCTGGTCAAACTACAAAGTCAATCAAGTCAAAGGGTCATTTTGTTGAAGAATCAAAGTTGAAGGGCCAAAATTGTCAAAGGAATGAAGTTTTTAGCCTTAACTAGCAATCTGCCAAGTACAAGGACCTAATTTGCCAAGATAAGAAAGTTATTCATGTTTAATCCATGTGCATAGGTTCTTAACCAATGAGAAGAGAGTAAAGGAGTTCACACGGATCACACATTAAATTCCCACTACAAGCCGCCACATTTAATGCAAGATCACAACAGTGTGATCCGTGTAACACTTTCTCCACCAATAAGAAGCTTCCACGTGTCCTTCTCCTTCACAAGATATATTTTCCAGATCGCGTTTTTGATAGAATGCATTTCAGAAGAAGATCAAAACATCAAAGTTGCTCGTCTTGATGAGACGAATCCAATGGTGTTAACCAATTAACATATAATTCATTGGATCAAAAATCCCCAATTCATGTTCATCACCTTCAAAATGGATATGCAGAATTCCTCCACGTGTCAAGCAATGATTGGCCTGAACACGTCACATCTCCAACAAACTCTCAAGTCTAGCCTATAAATACACAACTTGTTCTTCATTTTCAGTAGTAGTTAATTTTCAGAAAACACATAGTTCTCTCAATTTCACTTTTCTCTTTTTCCCTCCTTTTCACCTAACAACTCAAGAGTCTGACAAACTCTTGAGTTTGTTAGTTAGTTAGAACCTTGTAACTACCTTTGTAACTGATTTCTTCAATAAAAATTCAAATTCCAGTTTTCCCGCCTAATCCTGTTCTTCATTTCCTGCTACTTTACTGCTGTTGAGTGATTCATTGTTGCTGTTTGAAGTTTGTTATGATCATACATTGACCATAACTGACTTTGTTGAAGAGTTGTTGCTGTTTGATCATAATTCCAGTTCATTCCTAGTTTTTGAAGTTTTCATGGCAGAATGATGAGTTTTAGCTGTTTTGGTGATTGATTTGAGTTGATAGCTAGTGATAGGTGGTGGTATCACTAGGGCAAGAGAGCTCAGCGCTCCTCTTCTACCCAAAGGATCTCTACAAAAGGTTTCATGGTTTCTGTTTTTAAATTCCTCTAAACGAGTACTAGCCTGCTCAATTTCCTAGTGTAATGATTGATGGCTGCCTGATTCTGTTTGATTAGTTGCTGATTGATATTGTTTGAGTGTTTGTAGTTTAGCTTTCTCATACTTGTGCTTGTGATCAGTCTTGTAGTTTTAGCTGAATTTCAGTTCTTTTTAGTGCATTAGCTACTTGCAGTTCTAGTGTTGGTTATAACTTGTTCTTAGCTTGAAAACATTTCATTTTATTCACTTAAACTAGTTTGCTATAGCTCTTTACTCAGCCTTAATCAGATCTCAAAAAGTCTTTGAAAAAGTTTGATAAAAATCAGATAAGGAGTGTTTGGGAGTAGTTGTTAATCAGTATTCAAGTGTTGTTAATTTGATTTTAAGTGATCATTTGCAGTCCTTAGGAGTTAACAAGTGTTTTTGAGTCATTTGTAAGTCAGAATAATGGTCAAAAAAGGCAATTGGTTGATAAAAACTTTGGTTCATACTTGTTTTCAGTTTTAGTTCATAAACTTGTCAAATTCAATTGATCATTTCTCCTTCATTACTTGTTCAAAATTGCTCAAACCAGTTTCTAGTTAAAGCTTACATCATAATCTTTTAGTATCTAGGAGAAAATTCTACAGTTTCAAGGAATAAGCAAGAAAACAGCTTATTTGTTCAGACCTGAGCAATGTTCATTCTCTGATGTGATTTGCTAACTGTTTCACTAGTTCTAATAATCCACTTCATAAAAGTCCTTATTTTCTTTCACAATTCTGATTAGTAAGTGTTGAATATCAAGTTTTGAGAATTTGAGCTTTTTCAAAAATCTGGTCAACGGTTTGGTCAACATAAGCTCATTTGAGCTTATTTTCAGATATCTGGCTTATTAGTAGATGAAATTTGTTCTAGTTTGATTTCCCCTGCTTTAAATCAAGTGCTTATTCATTTTCTTTACAAAAATCAAGTTGTGGATGTTTGGAATAAGCTGTAGCTTATTTTGAGCTTATTGATAAGCTCTCTTTTGCTTATTTTGAACTTTTAGCTTATTTCCTTGAACACACATAGTTGTAATTGGATTTTAGAAGTTTTGCAAGTGATTTCAGCTTATTTGGTTGAGAAATAAGCTCAAACGAGCTTATTGTTTCATTGAGCCCGTTTTTGGTTAAAAGTTTAGTTAATTTGCATTTTAGTCCCTGGATTTCAGTTAAGTGTTTAAACCTAGCTAATCTTTCTAATTTTGTGGAAATTGCAATAATCAGTCCTTGAATTTGTTAGTTTGTTTAATTTCAGTTTTAGAAGTTTGTTAGTTTGTTAAATTTGGTTAGTTTGTTAGAATTTTTACAAGTTTAGTCCTTGTAGTTAACTGTTTTACATTTTTAGTCCTTATAATTTTTAGAATTTACATTTCAAGCATTTATATTTCATAGAAATTACATTTTCAGTCCTTATACTTTTAAATTTTGCATTTTAATATTTTACTTGAATAAAATTTGGAATTTGCAATTTGTTTTACGTATAAATAGGTTTATATTTTTCATTTTTACTTAGTGTTGTTTGAATTAGCAATAGATTACCAAGCAAGCTTGAACAACCAAAAACAATTAAAAATTTGATATTGATTGGACTTTCTATTAGTTAAGAACTGAGAAAACGAACTTGCATTATACACATTTCAGATATTATAATCTAGAAAGAACCTAATATGAAATTATTAAAAGATAATTCTGTTATTTGAAACATTAGTAAGTATTTGTTAATAAATTACCTAGACTTTTGCCATTAAGGCAATTTGAAATTGGTATTGATTATATTTCCGGTGCTGCACCTGTGGCTTGTGCACTGTACATCAGCACCATCTGAATTAAAGGAATTACCATATAACTAAGAGAGTTGTCGGGGAAAGATTTTATTCTACCAAGCTCGTCATCATGAAGAGCTATGGTGTTATCATTCCTTATATTTATAGATTACTGTGAACTAAGTAAATTGACAATCGAAAACGATATCCGTAACTCGAAATGGAAGATTTGTTCGATCATTTACAAGGTTCTAGCGTATGTGTTAAATATTTGATCCACGACATGGTTATTATCAACTTCGCGTCCGCGAAGAAGATTATTTATTCCAATCACTACATCCGGTACTTGTAATGAACATTATGAGTTTCACGTGATGTCGTTTGGATTGATTAATACACACGTAGCATTCATAAATTTGGTAAATCACGTGTGTAGGCTGTAAATTGATAAATTCATGCTTGCGATCATTCAGGACTATTTATTTGTTTATAAGTATAAGAAGGAGTTAATAATTAATTATAGATTGCCCTGAATTGGCCGAACAATTAAAATTTGTACCCTGAATATTTAACATAAGACTTAAGGCTTAATCCTTTACATAAAATGACCGTTGGATTAATGATGATAAGATATATGCATATTGACTCTTCAATTAAGAGCCCTTTTAAGACTTTGGATTTTACCAAAAAGAAATGGAAATATGTTTTGACAAATGTTTTAACAAAGAATTTTAAGGGATCATTCTCTTATAACCAAAACATTTAACTAAACTCTCGTTTAGGGGTAAATGTTTTTGCATACCTTAAGACAACCTAAGAAGGAATGAGGAAACCCATTTAAACCATAACTTGAAATTTGAAACGATAATTTTTACTTTTCAAACTAAGAAAACTTTGACCAAAGTATAACCAAAGGTTTTTCGAACATTTACGAATCTTATTCAATATTTTCGATAAATCTACAAAAATCGTGTTAACTAAATTCAAATTTATTTTTAACATTTTATATAATTTGTCGAACTAAGAAATTTAAAATTTTTACGTTTACGTTTCATAAAAATTAAAAACTTATTATTTAATTAGTTGTAATAATTATCAACGCCTTAGACGTCGGATTGAGTAAAACAGATAAAAATAATAGTTGAAATCTTGGTTTAAAAATGCATTTTGCGATCCATTGCGCTAAAGGTCCCAAAAGCCATTGCGTGATGCGTGATGCGATTGCGAGCGCAATTTAGACGCGATGCGTTTAGTATAAAAAAGGTAAAATAAATAATTTAGAAGTAGTATAGTCTACCAAGTACCAAGTAAATGCAAGAAACTTAAAAAAAATAAATTACTATCATATTGAAATTGGGCCTACGATCACGTGTAAAACAAATAAATCGAAAGTAAAACTTGAAAAAAAACACTTAGCAAAAAGGAAGATACTTTATTTTTGTTATTGTACTTGTTTTAGATGTTTTTTAACAAGTCTTATCTTTAAAAAGCCTTTAAAATATGTTGGTATCTTTCAAATGGTTAAAATTTGACAAAAATGACCTGAGTACTAGATTGCGACAATTGCTATTGTTGCTAGCATTACACAAATGCGATAAATTGCGTCTTAATGCGAACGCATTCTGGGATGGCAATGCATTAGGCACCTTGATGCGAAATTTTGAATGCAACGCATTGATGCGTGCAATTTGCGCAATGATGCGCGCATTTTTAAACCAAGGTTGAAATGAAACTAAAACATAGAAGATATGAAGAAATAATTTTGAATAAATACGATTATGATATTTATTTCATCAAGGAAGGTGAATATAATTACTGACATATTATATAGAAAAGATAAAGAACCAATTAGGACATGTTCCTTAATAATGAAGGTGCAAAATAAAATTTCCGAACAATTTAAAAATAGCCGATGATTGTAAAAAGGATAATATAGATAATAAAAGGGGTTCGCGGCTAATGTGAACCATTAAAATTGAGAAGCCGATGGCGTTTAAATGTATAAAAGACCACTTGTGATTGTCTAAATATGGAGATTGCGAGATATAGTTATGTTGGAATTTGTAAGTATAAGTATTCTATTTATGTCATTTATGACTAAAAGTATCTTTGTCTAAAGAAGTTGTACAAATGACAAATTATGAAGGCAGACATCACCTCATACATTAGTAAACGTCTAGCTATTGCAAAGGTCATCATCTGAATTTGATTTGATTTGGGTCATCGTCGACAGACTGACCAAATCTGCTAATATCATTCCCGTTAATGATAAATGCAAAAGAGTTATGTAAACATAGTGTGCCTGTATCGAACATCTTTATCAAGATCCTCGCTTCGCATCGAATTTCTAGAGATTTGCTCAGAAATCATTGAGAACGAACCTTGATGAGAGTACTATGTACCACCCTAATCGAAGGGACGAGGTAAAGTAACGATACAAAATACTATAAGCGCTGTTATATGTTTGAATGATTGACCTTTGGTAATAAACCGTATAATCGTTTTCCTTTGGAAAGATTATCAGTGATAATTATCGTGTTAGGATCAAGATCGGATCTTGTTAGGATCTATATTAGAGCATCTGTAAGCAGGAGTTGAGATAAAGACACCCGACATACACCCATTGTGAGTTGGACATGTATTTTAGGATTAAGGTTTCCTATGATGGCGAACCTAACCTTAGAAAATACTCGACCCGCGAGACCTGAAATGATTATTGAAATTAGGATCTGATTATTGACTGCCGGTAGTAGACAGGAGGTTATGTGAATATGAAATGTAGATCTTGAAGTGCCAGATGGGTAGCGAAGTTATGCCAAAATTTTTAACCTTGGAGAAATGAATTTAACGATCTGACAAATCATGGGATATAACTCCCCGTTGTATGGGACCATTGAGATAATGTAAAAGATTTGGTTTGAAAGGCATATAAGCGGGATCTACCCAAGGACTTCAAGAGATGCGTGAATTATGTTTCGTATATCGAACTTGATGGAATATCAATCAAATGAAAATATGAATTCTTCTTAATAAAGCTTAGATCGGCGAAAAGTTGCATTCATCAGAAACCCGTGAACATCATGGATAGAGAAAGTAAGTCAACATTTAGCCTGATCTTATTCCCGTAGTTATGTTTGATGAAACTCGTGTATTGAAATGGATTACACTTATGAGAAAAGACCGAATGTGGAGAAAATACCCACATGGCTTTAACTCTATAAGAAGCGAGTAGTAAGGTAAGATGATCTTTGAGGACAAAGATCATGTTTAGGGGTAAATGCTGTGACAATCCGTCAATTTATGGTTGATATTTTATTCTCAGATAATTATTTGAAAATATTATTTTAATGTTATAATATGAACTCACTTATTTTTGGGAAGAAATTTGGAATTAAGTCTTGAAGTAGCGTCGACTACGTCTAAACCGGAGGATTCAACGTTACGTGCTTACGTTTACATACACCGTCTTTGGTGACAGTCCGACATTTCAGAAAAATAAATTTATCCATGAATATTATTTGGAGTTTTAAATTTGTGTTGGTTCATAAACTCACAAATTTACGAGAAGAAACTAGGACTTACGATTTTATTTTAACGTCCTTTACGACTAAACCGGAAACCCTAGGATTACGTATTTACGTTTTCGAACTCCGTTTTTGATGAAACAATTTTTATTAGATTTGTTTTGTGCCGTTGATTCATAATTTATAAAAACGTTTTTCGTAAAACGACCCGAGGGCACGCAAATCGAGGAAACTAGAATCGAGGAGTACCCGTGAATAAATGGGGATGAGACAAGTGGGACACTTGTCCCACCCCCACTCAAACCGGCCTAACTAAGCTACAACACACTTGATGTGTCCAAATTGTAGCTAAAATCTTACACTTGTAAGCTAAGCTTACAAGTTAAGCCACTTCCACCTCAAAACCATTTCACCCATACCACTTTCTCATTTCCAACATGCAAAACAACCAAAATTTCTCTCTACTTTCTTGCTTGTGCCGTCCCATCTCAACCAAAACACCCCAATTGATCCAAATTTAACCACAAACATATGTTATAACTTACATATGTTAATCTCCATTCAAAAAGAGGAAGATTGGTGCAAGTTTTAACATCCAAGGAGGAGTTTCCATGGAGTATTAGGGCTGATTTTCCACAAGGAGTTTATGAAGATTGGTGGTCTTGAAGATGGTCTTGGTTATCCACAAGTTTCTCCGTCAAAATCCATGTCCAAATCATAAACTAGATCAACTTGGTGGTATAAAGATTGTCCTCCTCATCTTCTTGTTATTTTGATTATGTAATCATGTATTTTATTTCCTATTGTATATGTATATGATGATTATATGATGATAAAAGTATTGTGTGGGGATTTGGTGTTGATAAACATGCTTAAAAGATGAAAGACTATAAGAAACAAGGTTAAAATCTTGTTTAAATTTGTTGGCTGTATAAAACAGCAAAGAATCAAATGATGAACTGATAAAAATAGCATAGATTAATGGATTTACAGTAAGCTATGGGTCTTGTACACATGTGAGAGTTGGCCATGCAATGGAATCATTGTAATGAGTGAGATATGATCAAAACAAGTTTAGAGTACCAATCTGAATTTACTGTTTTGGACGATTTTTAGAAAATACTTAGAAGCTGATTCAACAGTAGCTATAGAAGAGTTAAATGGAGCACATATCATGTAGTTTTTGTGATAAAAAATTGAGCTTCTATCTCCATATATAACTCTAGATATGGCAGTTTTGGTGAAGATGAAAATAAAAATCGGATTTTGAGAATTAATGTTTATTACTATTATATAAGCACTCAAAATTATATTGTATAAAATGTAAAGTTAAAACCCACTAACTCATGAATTTTATTTATATAAATATGTTAAAAGTTAAATAAATGGATAAATTATATAAATGGTAGTGGAATAATACTTATAAGTAATAAAAACTATAAACTTGATTTTTACGACTTTTTCGGCTATTACCGTAAAATTAACGTTTTTCGCCAATTAAAACTTAAACGATCAAACCCGTCTAATGTAAAGTTTTTAAAAGTCATATACTGATATATAATTAACTAATACAAGTAAAAACCGATAAAACCCGAACTATAGGACATACGGACATTAACGAGCTAACTAAGAATATTGGACTAATAATTTGACTAAATAAGATAAACACTTATAAAAAGAACTTATTTGGCTTAACCCATTTTGGGCCCAACATGGAAAGTATAGATACTGATAATATAAGTATAAAATGGATTAAAACAAGTTAAAGAACTTATAATAAGCTTATTGGACTTAAAATAGATAAATAGGTAAAACTAGTAAACTAGTAAAAAGTTACCAAAACGTAAACACTAAAATGAGTAAACGAGAATATGTAAACCCACTTGATCATCATATATATATAATCATCATATGTATACATAATTGTTATTTTTATGAAGTCATTGGACATGAGTCTAAGACGAGTATTATTTGTCTAGGTTTATGTGATTGAAGCACGTATCGTACGTCCGAATTGCCGATAACCCGCCTTCCCACATCAACGTGAGTTCATACCTCGCACTCTTTTAAATGTTTTTATAAATGTTTTATAAACCCGCGAGGGAGATAACATTTTAGTTTTTATAAAATAGGACACCATTTGTCCCGATTGCTTGTTTATTGATTTGGACCCGAATGATTGTATGACCCGATTGTATGACCCGATAAATGATTAAAGGACCCGATAGATGAAATTAAATGGATTATTAAAGTTAGGTTATGTCACTAAAAGTCCAATTAGCATGAATTGTGAACTACCGAGATTTGGTAGACGCTTGTGCATATAATAGTACTATTTGGGGACGATCACCCCAGTTCGCGCCTTGACGGTTGATCCCCGTCGTGCCACATTGATTGGTAAGCGAATTTATGTATGAGAAGATTTCCATAGCGTGACCTTTGTGACGACACGCTACTTTAGATGGGCAAATTGAGTATCGGGTTAGCTACCCGTTGTTGGTTTAGTAAGGTAACAATGTCATGCGGCTTATAATAATCCAAATTAAAGAAATACTACTAGACGCACCGAATTACGAAGTATTGCCTGACTAGCAATACGGGGTCATACTATTGATATTATGTTCGTGTTTTGGTTTGCATAACCATATTCATATATGGTTTTTATTTAACTTTATACAACGTCGTAAGACGTATTGTATGATGTTTTTACGACATTAGCTCGTATAATGATTTTTAAGGCAAACGCCTATATTAAAATTTTGATGAAGATTTGTATAAAATGACTTTGGCTATTTTATTGCCTATTAAAATGATTTGTACAAAATGATTTTCAGTAATAATTTTATACTGATATTATATTGATGGATTTTATCAAACTCTATGAATTCACTCGGCGTTATTGCTGACCTTTTCTTTTAACATGTTTTATCTCAGGTACTTGAAGGTAATTCTCGGGAAGACAACAAGAATTCATGGCCCGCACTTAAATTATAATTTCCATTCAAATGTTTTGTAAAACCTGTATGAAATATAATGACTTGGGACCTATGTAACTTTGATATTTATGAATGGAAATGTTTTATTATTAAACGACGCGATTTTATGCGTTGTCTATGATGTGAGTAATGTGCTATCCCGTAACACCAACTAGTCTTCCGCTGTATTGAGTTGTATAAATTTGGGGGTGTTACACTATGACCTGAGGACCTATGTAATTTGATATTTATGAATGGAAAATGCTTATTATTAAACGACACGATTTTTAAGCGTTGTCTATGATTTGAGTAATGTGCTATCGCGTAACACCAACGACTCTTCCGCTGAACTAAAGTATGAATATTTGGGGGTGTTACAGTTTGGTACTAGAGCTCTCATTATAGAGAACGAAAGATTTTTAAAACTGAGGTTTTGAATAAAACATTTCAAAATCTTTTAACCATAAATATTTTTAAATAAATATTTGAGTAAAATGTTTAAAAATCTTTTGACTATAACGGTGCCGAAGAATTCCAAAGTTACCGACAAGGCCCAAATGAGAAGTGTTATTTTAATATATATATATAAATTGGATTATATATATATATATATATATATATATATATATATATATATATATATGTTGTAATTTGATTACATGATTATTTGATGATTATTTTAATACTTATACGAGGTATTTATACGACGTAGATTGTCACAAGAAACCCTAACTCCTCTAGCAAATCTATCGAAGCTATTTTTGTAGGAATTCTAGCTATTCTAGATCTAAACTAAGATGTGGATGTTCATAATTCCAACAAAATAGTTGATATTCGTAGAAATGTTGATATTAGTTTATTGTGATATTGAAGAAGAATTGGCGAGATTAAATCTGATATCGACGCCATGAGATCTTTCCTTATAGAGTGGAGTTTGACAAAACCTTACCACCTAGAAAGGTGTCATCTGATTCGGTGTCACCCAATTCTTAAATTTGAAATCGAAAGGGTGAATCTTACACTTGAGGCTTTCATTGGAGCCTTTACCCAAAAGCCTCATGCCACTAGTACCTTTCCTCTAATTGGACGTGTGAGTCATTTCATACTAGTGACTCATTTGATAATTATTGTTGTAAGAGCTATAGTATTGTTAATTAAGTGTTTTTCATATCGAGCTTTTATTTCCCTTTCAAGGTCAAACAATAAGTTTGAAAATATTGGAGAATGAGGTAGGATGTCGCATTGAGTATAAGTTGGTTGAAACTTGAATAAAGTAAAATTTAACTCGTATGGAATACGAGATTGTGAAGAGGAATTCGTTAAGTCCTGTGATTGAATTATAAGGTCTTAAATGATTGTTGGTTCGTGTTAAGGGTTGTTCCTAGACCATTGTCCAATGACGAGGATGTCCAATGTCCAAGAAATAAATCGAAGAAATCTTCTTCTGAAATTGGGACTGATGGATCTTTCGGGACATGTAGAACACCTAATGACTCATGTAGATTAGTATCAATTGTAGTATCTTTTAAAATCCCTAACTTAACTGAGACATCAGTGGTAGGATGAGTCCTTGGAATTGTATGACATGGCGACACGTAATGTGTTACGGTAAAATTTTTGAGTTGCTTGAGATTAATGAAAAGACTACCTTTGATTGCTAAATCCTACATGTATCGATGTTATCTATCTTTTCTTGCTTCTTCCTAATGTTCGCATTAGTGATGCAACCATTGAACAAGTACTCATTTCGGATAGAGTTACGTTGTGGATTCTTCTCTTTGTATTCCTGAGTCCCATCGAGGTCATGAACTTCATGATTAATTGGCTAAGCTCATTTCCTATCATAATGTAGTTAGTTCTTGGTGAACAACTTTTCATCAATCTTTTGCAGATCACTCATTGTTTTTATAAGTTAAAACATTATCCGTTGATAAAAATTGAATTTTCGACACCATATGGATTATTGAAAGTGAGATTTATGAGTAATCGTTATCGAAATAAAGTTGGTTATGAAACACTTTGGAAAACTTAATTGTTTCCATAACAAAGAACATCTCTGTAAATTCATTTTGATTCTTATTCAAGAATTAAGTATGAAAATATTTTTATTTTAAACATGATGACAAAGTTTTGATGAACTGAGTATTGCATCGTTAATCCTAAAATTGTATATAGTTGCGCGCCTACGTACAATTTGGAAGGGACCATGCAAGGCTGATTAGTAGTCACCATGAAATTGTTACTAAACATTACATTTTCTTTGAAGATTGTGAAAGATTAAATTTAATGAGATCTGCAAGAAGTGCAAAAATAGGGACATATTGTTAAAGACACCTACATATGTGCCCATACCATTTATTTTATGAATCGAAATTACTCCTCTGTGGATATTGTCTTAATTGACAATTGATATCCCCTTCTTGTCCAATACTCTCATGGTATGATTCTTTGGAAAAGTATCTACATATCGAGTGTTGACACCCGACTGGGTGTATTGACGTTCCTATCATTTCTTTTGATTAGATTTCATGAATAACCTGGGTAACGATCCGAGGAGCCTTCGAATGCGTACTCAAATCATAAAAACATGTGATATATTCATATTCGTTAGTGTTTTCGTCTTTATCTGATTTGAAATTCTCTCGCGTAAATTATGCGTTGACCTTACCCTTTTAATGTTAGCTATGTCTCCATATATCCTTGAATTTGTGAAGAATTATGAGTTATTATTAATCTTTTGAGAAGTTCTCATCTTATCAACGGCAATAAAACTAGAAAATTGGTAGTGCTAGTGGAATGGATTGATTGATTATGACATAATGTCATTGTCTAAATTGATGGGAACTCGAGTGGAATTCCCCTAAAAGATAAGATGTTGATTATCAAAAGTGATCTAAATAATTCCCGATGGGTGACCATATCCTGCATTTAGGCTTGAAATTATACCATGAATAATGAACTAGTCATAGATCTTGTAATCTAGAAAGAACTTAAAGTGAATTTATTAAAAGATGTTCCTGTTATTTGAAACTTTCGGAGGTATTTGCTGGTGATATACCTAAACTTTCGCCATTAAGGCAAGTTGAATTTGGTGTTGATTATATTCCCGGTGCTGCACCTGTGGCATGTACACTATATGTCAGCACCATCTGAATCAAAAGAGTTACCGTACAATTGAGAGAGTTGTCGGAGAAAGCTTTTATTCTACCAAGCTCGTCATCATGAAGATCTATGTTGTTATTATTCCTTATATTTGTTGAATACCGCGAACTAGGTAAATTGACGATCAAAATTCATATCCATTACTCAAGATGGAAGATTTGTTTGATCCTTTACAAGGTTCTAGCGTATATTCAGAAATTTGATCCACGGCATGGTTATCATCAACTTCGCGTCCGCGAAAAAGATTATCTATTCCAATCACTACATCCAGAACTTATAATGAACATTATGAGTTTCATGTTATGTCGTTTGGATTGACCAATGCACATGTAGCATTCATAAATTTGGTGAATCACGTGTGTAGGCTGTAATTTGATAAATTCATGCTTGTGATCATTAGGACCATCTGTTTGTTTCTAAGAATAGAAAGGAGTTAATAATCATTTATAGACTGCACTGTGTTGGCCGAGCAATGAAAACCTGTACCTTAGGTATTTAACATGTGATTTAAAGCTTGATCCTTTACATTATTTGACCATGTGATTAATGGTATTGTAATCTATATTAACTCTTCAAAGATTAGAGCCATTAAGGCTTTGGGTTATACCAAAAAGAAAGTGTAAAAATATTTTGACAAATATTTATCAAAGGATTTTTAAGGGATTATTCTCTTATAACCATATCATTTAACTAAACTCCCTTAGGTGTAGATGTTTGTGTATACCTCAAGAAAACCTAAGAGGGATTGAGGAAAACATTTAAACCGTGACTTAAAATTTGGAGCGACAAATTTTGCTCTTCAACTAAGAATAAAAAATAATAAAAAAAATTTTTTTTTACCAAAAT
Organism: Glebionis coronaria; assembly: GCA_025667525.1. Lineage (NCBI taxonomy): Eukaryota > Viridiplantae > Streptophyta > Magnoliopsida > Asterales > Asteraceae > Glebionis > Glebionis coronaria. The sequence goes on along the minus strand of JANFOE010001577.1, from coordinate 71,553 downwards.
ATAAACAAAGATTTTTTTGAACATTTACTGATCTTGTTAATTATTTTCAATAAATCAACAAAAATCGTGTTAACTAAATTCAAATTTATTTTTAACATTTTTCTATAATTGGACGAACTGAGAAATTTAAAATTTTTTACGTTTACGTTTCATAAAATTAAATATTTATTATTTAATTACTAGTAATATTTATCGACGCTTTAAGCGTCGGATTGAGCAAAACTAATAAAGATAATAGTTGAGACGAAACTAAAACTTAGAAAATATGAAGAAAGAATTTTTGAATGAATACGGTCGTGATATTTATTTCATCGGGGGAAGGTGAATATTGACACATTATGAAGAAAGGATAAAGAATCGATTAGGATGTGTTCCTTAGTAATGACTGTGCAAAATAATTTGCCCGAGCAATTTAGAAATAACTGATGCTAGTAAGAAGGATAATATAGATAATAAAAGGGGTTCGCGGCTAATGTGAACCATTAGAAATGAGAGCCGATGGCGTTAAATGTTTAAAAGGCCGCTTATGGTTGCCTAAATATGGAGGATTTCGAGATTTAGTCATGTTGGAATCTTATAAGTTTATGCATTCTATCCATGCCATTTCTGATTTAATGTATCTTTATCTAAAGAAGTTGTACGACATCGCAACATACGTTGGCAAATGTCTAACTTTTGCGAAGGTCAAGGCTGAGCACCAAAATCCATAAGGATTGCTTCTACATCTTATTATTCCTGTTTGGAAATAGAATAGAATCACCATGGATTCTTACCACAAATCTTCCAAGGTCATCATCTGAATTTGATTCGATTTGGGTCATCGTCGACAGACTGACCAAATCTACTAATATCATTCCTGTTAATGATAGATTATCGATGAAGAAATTGACTCTTTGTATTTAAAGGAGTTGTGTAAACATGGTGTGCCCGTATCGATCATCTCTATCAAGATACTCGCTTCGCATCAAATTTCTAGAGATTTACTCAGAAGTCATTGGGAACGAATTTTGATGAGAGTACTGTTTACCACCCCAATCGAAGGGACGAGGTAAAGTGACAATAAAAACACTAGAAGTCTTGTTTTATGTTTGAATGATTGACCTTTGGTAATGAACGGAATAGTCGCTATCCTTTGGAGAGATTATTGTTGATAATTATCGCATTAGGATCGAGATCGAATCTTGTTAGGATCTAAATATAAGAGCACGTGTAGGTTGAAGTTGGGATGAAGATACCCGACATACACCCATTGTGAGTTGGACATGTCTTTTAGGTTTAAGTTGCCTATGGTGACAAACCTAACCTTACAAAATACCCGACCCGCGAGGCCTGAAATGATTGTTGAAATTAGGATCTGATTATTGACTGCCAGTAGTGGGCAGGAGGTTATGTGAATATGAAATGTAGATCTTGAAGTGAAGGATGGGTAGCGAAGTTATGCCAAAAGATTTTACCATGGAAAAGTGAATTGATGATCTGAAAGATCATGGGAAATAAGTCCCCGTTGTATGAGACCATTGAGATAATGTAAAAAGTTAGTTTGAAAGGCATATAAGCTGGATCTACCCTAGGACTTCAAGGGATGCGTAAATTATACTCGTATATCGAACTTGATAAAATGTCTATCAAGTGAAAATCTGATTATTTCTTAATGAAGTTTGGATCGGCGAAAAGTTGCATTCCTCAAAAACCCGTGAACATCATGGATAGAGAAAGTAAGTCAACTTAAGCCTGATCGTATTCCTTAGTTATGTTTGATGAAACTCGCGTATTGTAATGGATTACTCTTGATAGAAAAGACCAAATGTGGAGGAAATGCTCACATGTCTTGATACTATAAGAAGCGAGTAGTAAGATAAATCGATCTTTGAGGACAAAGATCCTCTTTAGGAGCAACTGCTGTGACAATCCGTCAATTTATAGTCGATATTTTATTCTCAAGTATTATTTTTAAAGTCGTTATTTTATTATTAATTTATGAACTCACACACCTTTGGGAAGAAATTCCGGTTTACGTCTTAAAGTAGCATCGACTACGTCTAAACCGGAGAACTCTACGTTATGTGCTTACATTTACATACACCGTTTTTAAGACAGTCCGACATATCAGGAAATAAATTTATTCCCGAATATTATTTTGGAATTTTATTTTGTGTTGGTTTATAAACTTAAAAATTTACGAGAAGAAATTAGGACTTACGTGAATAATTTAGCGTCCTTTACGACTAAACCGGTAACCCTAGGTTTACGTATTTACACTTTTCTGCTCCGTTTTTTATGAGACAATTTTTATTAGATTTGTTTTGTGCCGTTGATTCATAATTTATAAAAACATTTTTTCGTAAATCGACCCGAGGGCACGTAAATCGAGGAAACTAGAATCGAGGAGTATCCGTAAAATAATAGAGGTGAGACAAGTTTACACTTGCCCCACCCCCATACAAATGGCGGCCAAACTAGCCACACCACCCTTTGGTGGCAAGCTAACATAAACATGAAGGACACATGTCCTTTACACCTTACATAAACCACAAAACTACTAGCTAAACCATTTACTTCCATTATCTACATGCAAACCACACACAAACTCTCTCCACCCTCCTCCTTTCACCGTCCCATATTCTAACACCCCCAATTTACATTACGCAACAGAAATACACAATTGGGTGCTAGACACAAGCATCATCACACAAGGTATATTGAACGACTCAAAAGTGAGACGTTTACACATAAATATAAACAAGATTTTCATAATAGGTCTAAAACAATAAATTTCATCCCATGATTGTACTTATAACGACAACTTAGTAAAGCGTTTAGTCCCCATGGATCTCGACCAACAACCAACACAAGTTTAGTACAGTACACAACATAAAGTAAATTGTTCAACAATAAAGTGTAGAAACAGTTTTTAGACCAACATTCTTCCAAAAGCCAAGCCACAACCTCCACAGCAAAGCTCCATGCTCCATCACTTCCTATTACCTGCAATACATGCTAAAACGAGTCAACAATAATGTTGAGCGAGTTTATAGGTTTATCAAATCATATTTGAACACAACAAGAAAATCAATCATAATCATTTATAGAATTATCGTACACACAATCTATATTCAAGGCAATAATAATAATAATAAACATTGTATTTAAGCTCATGACACCGACCCCTTAACCAAATAGTCACCTAGGCCAAATGCCGGCATGACTAGAATAAAACCATTGCCCCTCTAGGGTATTAGTTGCTAGAATACCACAATCTTATTCACGTAAAATTATCCTTCCCAGCGGGTTACTCAACGTAGTGCCCTGGTCTCAGATAGGGTGGCCAACCCAATAGTACTATCATTAGAATGAGCGGCTATTCCCGACTCACAACATCAAGTCAGAAGATAGTTAACGGCTCATGAATTTAGGGTCTTTAGCAACAATTACTCAATACAATGAATTCAACTTTAGGCAACATTCGGGTCCAAAAATTACTCATGACTTGTGTTCATTTATTTTCAAATAGCATGTATCCCCCTCGCGGGTATAAAATATTTAGTAGCTAGCATAAAAATCGAGGCTACAGACTCACCGAGTATAAGAGATCTAGCGAGATGATCGTCGATGATAATGGATGCCTTTCAAACACGAGAACCGCTACCTATCAAATAAGGCGCGTTCATTAATAATGACTCGAGAAATAAATCATACATAAAAACATCAAACTCAACCTCATAAAGTCACAATAAACTCGAGAGAAAACGATATAAATAACTTCATTATACTTTACTACACATTTACTTTACCATTTTATACTTTTAACAAAATCCGCCTGTACATACTACATGTATTAGCTTATTTACCCCTTTTAAACTCGTCAAAAATTTATGAAACGAATCGATAAACTAACTTACTATATATAGAAAGTTCTCCTACAAGTTTATGAAATGAAATTACTTTTAAAGTCCTTTACTCGACTCATCTTCAAACTACAAAATCCGGACAGATTTACATTAATTTTTCATACAACCGTTTTAACTTATTTAAACGACTCCGTTTACAAAACCGATACTCGGGTTTTAAAGTAGACTCAACGTCTAAGGTAAACACCTTATTATCAGTAGGTTACATATTTCAAAAATTCCATTTAGAGTCCCCAAGATTCGATCCAAATATCGACAACAACTATATGTAGTGTCGATACTCGTCTCCCGATACACGATCAATCAAAACATCATAACTTCGCGCTCATTTGGAGCTAGAAGCTCTACCTTATATCAAATTGAAGCTAATAAAATTATCTACAACCCTAGGCTATAATTTAAGCCATTTTCAAAACATAAAAATTCGGATTTTGCTGTTTACTTACTGTTATAAAATGACCATTAAAAAGTTGTACAAAATCACCTTTTTGATCAAAACCAACCATAGAAATGTTCATTCCTATACCCTAACATCAACATATATGAACCATAACATCTAAATCATCATCAAAATTAAAACCTTTAGATCAAAATGAAGTTTTTAACAAGATTCTTGTAACAATCACCATTGATCATGGCAAGAACACCATGCATGATCATGGCTTCTACCTACCAACATCAAAAAAATAAAAATGCCTTGCATGTAAGATTTTCTTATACCAAAATGATCCTTGATCAATTCTAAGAGTGGGTCTTTGATTAATTTAGCTTAGATTATCCTCAAATTTGATTTAAGATTGAAAATTGTGTGGGTTTAGGGTGGTGGTGATGTTACGGCTTATAGAGAGAGAGAAGGAGAGATGAGAAAAAAATTTAGTGGAAGAAATGAGGTGGTGTGTGTTAATTTAAGCTTATATATAGTGCATGAGGGACCTTGGTTGAAATTTGGCAATAGTTGTGGTTCAAAATGAAAATAGTTAGCTAAAAAGCGGGAAATAACTATTAGTCAATTTTGAAAATATTTACGGGGCTCGGGTTTCATAAAGATACTTTTAAAATTTTAAAACGTACCTCAAATATAATAATATCGACTCTCGACTCGACTTAACACGTCATTTAAAAATTAAACATCAAAAATGACAAAAATCGAACAACCGACAATAAAACGTAAAATATTTGGCATCCATCGACATCACGCTTGATAATACTCATTATACTTAATAAATATAAAATATAATCCTTCCAACATCGGTTTAAACTTAAACCTCCAAAAATGAATATCATTCAAACTCATTCAAAAAGTTCAAAAATAATCGTAAAATAAGATTAAGCAATGACCTCGGTTTTGGGTTGTCACATCCCCCCCTCTTAAAAGAAGCGACGTCCGTGGCGCTTAATCCTTCCTAAACAAATGAGGATACTTGTCCTTAAAGAAATCCTCACGTTCCCACATAAACTCTGGCCCACGTCTAGAGTTCCATCTCACCTTCACAATCAGAATTCTACTATGCTTCGACTTCTTAACTTCCCTATCCATTATCTCTACAGGTTCCTCTATAAAATGCAACTTATTATCATGTTGAATTTGCTCCAATGGAATCACCACATCCCTTTCAGCTAAACACTTTTTCAAATTAGACACATGAAAAGTACTATGAATAGCCTTAAGCTCATCAGGCAATTCTAACTTATAAGCCACCAATCCAATCCTTTGGATAATCTTAAATGGTCCAATATATCTCGGGCTCAACTTTTCTCTCTTTCCAAAACGAATCACTCCTTTCCATGGAGATACCTTCACCATAACCATGTCTGCTACTTCAAATTCCAACGGTTTCCTTCTGTTATCAGCATAACTCTTTTGTCTACTTCTGGCAGATAACAAACGCTTCTTAATTTGTACAATCTTTTCAGTCATCTCAAATATCATTTCAGGCCCAGTCAATTGACTTTCTCCTACCTCACTCCAACACACTGGAGATCTACACTTACGTCCATACAAAGCATTAAATGGAGCGTCTTTAATACTAGCATGATAACTGTTATTGTACGAAAATTCAACCAATGGCAAATGCTTATCCCAACCATTTCCAAAGTCAATCACACATGCATGAAGCATATCCTCTAACGTTTGAATCGTTCTTTCACTTTGTCCATCAGTTTCCGGATGATATGCTGTACTTAAACATAACTCCGTTCCCATAGCTTTCTGCAAAGACTTCCAAAATTCTGAAGTAAACCTACTATCACGATCAGAAATTATCGACAAAGACACACCATGTCGACAAACAATCTCCTTTACATACACTGTTGTTAACCTCTCCATACTATCTGTCTTCTTCATTGGCAAAAAGTGAGCAGACTTAGTCAATCTATCTACAGTCACCCATATCATATCACATCCATTTGCAGTCCTTGGCAAACCTGTCACAAAAGCCATCGTAATCTTCTCCCATTTCCACTCAGGAATCTCAGGTTGCACTAATAATCCAGACGGTTTCTTATGTCCAGCCTTCACCTTCGCACAAGTTAAACACTTATTAACATACTATGCTATATCTGCCTTCATATTCGGCCACCAATAAACTTTCTTAAGGTCTTGATACATCTTGTCCGATCCAGGATGTATTGAATACTTTGACTTATGAGATTCATTCATCACTAAATCTCGCACTCCTAATGAATCTTCCTCAGACGGACACAACGGTAACCAAATCCTATTCTCAAAATACCTCAATCCATTCGACCTTACCTCAAACAACGGCTTCAACTTTCTACCGAAATTTTCTGCCTCAACATTTTCTTCCTTCAAACCATTAGTTTGGGCTTTAAATATCGCTTCGTCAAATCAACACTTTCAATCATTGTCAAAGCTCTAACTCTTATAGACTTATCTCTTTCCTTTCTACTAAGTGCATCAGCTACCACATTCGCTTTACCATGATGGTAACGAATCTCGCAGTCATAATCACTCAGCAACTCAACCCATCTCCTTTGCCTCATATTCAATTCCTTTTGATCCAAAATATACTGCAAACTCTTATGATCAGTGAAAACCACACACTTGGTTCCATACAAGTAGTGTCTCCACAGCTTCAAAGCAAAAATAACAGCCCAAGTTCTAAATCATGCGTAGTGTAATTCTCTTCATGCTTCCTCAATTGTCTCGATGCACACGCTATTACTTTCTCCCTTTGCATAAATACAACTCCAAATCCTTTATGAGACGCGTCACAGTACACTACAAAATCCTCATATCCTTCTAGCAAAGACAATATCGGCGTAGAACACAACTTATCCTTCAACATACTAAATGCAGATTCCTCTTCCAATCCCCATTCAAACACTTGATTCTTTTCTGTAAGCTTAGTCAATGGCTTATCAATTAGTGAAAACTTCTCAATAAACCTTCTATAATACCCTGCCAAACCAAGAAATTGGCGAACTTCAGTCGGCGTCTTCGGCACTGACCAATCCTTAATTACCTCAATCTTAGCAGGATCCACACGAACACCTTCACTATCAATTACGTGCACCAAAAATTGCACTGATTTCAACCAAAATTCAAACTTAGAGAATTTCGCATACAACTTTTCTTTCTTCAACAATTCCAAAATTGTTCTCAAATGCTTCTCATGTTCCTCTTCACTCTTGGAATAAATGAGAATATCATCAATGAATACGATAACAAACTCATCCAAATACGGCTCGCATACACGATTCATCAAATCCATAAACACAGCAGGCGCATTTGTTAACCCAAAAGGCATCACTTGAAATTCGAAATGTCCATATCGAGTACGGAAAGCTGTTATATGAATATCTTCTTCGCTAACTCTCAGTTGATGATACCCAGACCTCAAATCGATCTTCGAGTATACACATGACCCAGATTAGTTACAAGGGTCAAACAAATCATCAATCCTCGGCAGTGGATACCGATTCTTGACAGTCAATTTGTTAAGCTCTCAATAACCAATACACATTCTAAAAGAACCATCTTTCTTCCTAACAAACAAAACAGGCGCACCCCACGGCGACGAACTCGGTCTAATAAATCCCTTATCCATCAATTCCTTCAATTGATCAGATAATTCATTCATCTCAGATGGAACTAAACGATACGGTGCACTAGCAACAGGCACAGCACCCGGCACTAAATCAATACGAAACTCCACTTCACGATGCGGCGGTAATCCTGGCAATTCCTCAGGGAAAACCTCAGGATACTCTCTAATCACAGGCACATCCTCCAATTTCCTTTCATTCACACAATCATTACTTATCTGTGCAAGAAACACATCACAACCTACTTCTATATACCTCATCATCTTTAAACAAGAAACAACTCTCAAACGAGAAGTACATTCATCACCTTTCACAGTCAATACCCTATTCCTTAGCGGTATCTGAACTAATCTTTCTCCACAAACAATTACTGCACCATTACCAACTAATCTGTCTATTCCAATAATCACGTCAAAAGATCCTAACTCTATGGGCATCAAATCAATACTAAACACATAATTACCTAACTTCAAGGAACAACCTTTCAGTATAGAACTAGTGCTTACAACCTTACCATCAGTTAACTCCACATTATAACTAGTTGTCAATCTCACTAGTTCTCTATCAAATAGCTAATTGAATCTAACATCTACGAAACTTCTATCGGATCCAGAATCAAATAACACACTAGCATAACAAGCATCAAGTAAGAACGTACCAGTCACCACATTCGGCCCTTGAGGTTTGTCAGCATCTCCCACGACATAGGCTGGAGCAGCAATCCCAGCAGCAACAGCAACAATATTGCCTCCCTGTCGTATGCCAACCCTCAGACAGTTCCCTTGCTTATGTCCACGGCCTCCACATCCAGAACAGTTAACTACCTTGACAGCATTGGCTCTAGTGGCCACACCCTTGTTTCTACAATCCGCCATCTTATGTCTGGCCTTCCCACACTTGTTGCAAGTAGTTGGACAATTCCCAACATGATATAGATTACACCGACCACACTTTGAATTCACTTTGTTACCTTGATTCCCTGTGGCAGCACGAACACCATCAATCCTTCTCAAATTATATTGCTGATTCCTATTTGGTCCTTGGTTATTGTTATTACGATAACCACCTCGATTCTACCCTTGGCTTGAGTGTGCAGCTTTCCACTTTCTCTTATTCCCTTCAGCAATACTATCCTTTCGATCCTGCAGCTTTACGTCCATTAAAGCATGAGCCATTTGAACAGCTTCATTAAATGACTTGGGTTTCGACGAAGTAGTTTCTCCCTTGATATTACTAGATAAACCCCTAATATACTGCTTCATCTTCTTACGGTCATCAGTAAAAGAATCAGGACATAACAAACATAAATCAGAAAATCTCCTTATATAAGCCACAATATCATTGTTCCTCAGCACCAAATGCCTCAATTTATCTTCCAACTGACCTAACTCTTCCTCAGGACAAAACTTAGCAGTCAACAGACCCTTGGTCACAGTCCATGTTCTAGCATTCGCTTCAACCAACCCCACAGTAGCTACCTGACTATTCCACCAACTCAATGCATCATCCTGAAAAGTAGCTGCAGCAAATTTTTCCTTACTAGCTTTTAAACATCCACTGATTTCAAAAGTACTTTCAGTCTTCTCAATCCACCTCCTTAATTCCAATGCACCACCAGTACCACGAAATTGGGTAGGTCCACATTTCATGAAACTAGCATAAGAACATTCCTTCTGAACTTGCTGAACAGCAGCATTACCTCCAACTTGTCCCGTAGTATTTCCTCCTGCTTGTTCATCAGCATTTCCTCCAACCTGATTTTCAACATTCCCTCCAACCTGACTATCAGCATTCCTATTCTCAGCCTCTTGGTTCCTCGTAGCACGTTCAGCTTCCAAAGCTCTAGCAATAGCTTGCTCAATCATGGTATTAACAGTAGCAGTCTTCAATTTAGGCTGCATGTTTACAGGAAACTAACCAAACAACAATTTAGTAAAGTCAGAAAAATGCCTCCCAACTCCTTCCTGTATAACCATAACAGAAAAAGAACAAGTAAGTATTCATATCAAGATAAGAAGAAGGATTTCTCTATCAATATGTAACATGGATACTACATGCACCAACAACACAATTCACAATGAATCATTAAACAATTCACCAAAAGAACTAATAAGTCAAATCATATGTCATGAAGGTAATTTGGATTGCGTTGGAAAATTTCCACAAAATTGTGACAAGTAATGTCCCTACAATCCTTCATCACAGCAAACTTAAGTGTCATTAAGTTTCATCACAAACTATAGTATGAGTCTACATAAGTTCTATTACAACAAAGGCTAAATAAAAACAACATAAAGGACTAAACATCAGATCCCCGCAGCTTCATGTACATCGGCTCGTCATCACTGCTGCTATCATCATCATTAAATTCTTCTTCCACCTTTTCCTTCCCCTTACGACTACCTCCTTCACTTGGCTTCACAAACACTTGAGCTTCAACCTGACTCGGCACATCACGAATCACTACACCTCGACTAGGAAAAGATCTTATCAACAAACCCCACGCATCCAACCTTGCATTCCTTTCTTGCTCCCTACGTAACCTTTCAACCTGCCCACTCAAATTCAACACCATAGATCTTAATCTAACAACTTCATCCATTTCCCTTGCCCTAACAAACTCTGATCTCTTCACACTACCAACAAACCTGTTAAACTTTTTCTCATTCTGCTCAAACCTCCTAATCACACGGGTCTCAACCAAATACCTTTCAAACAATGACCTATCAAACTTCTTAAGAAATCAGAATATATCATCATAAGACCTAGGACTTGGACAATAAACCTTAAGAATACCATCATGAATAGATCGTGCACTAGCATCACTACTCGGCTCAACAGGAACATCACCCCTAGCAAATGCAATCCCAGGCAAACTGCTAATATAAGCATCACAAGTAGGCGTCGAAGAACGAACAACAGCTCGCTGACAATCTGGAACAGTCTGTGGCACAACATTAACCCTTGGAACATAACTACCTTGTATCAAATCAGGCTCTGTCTGACCAACTGCAGTAGGTGAAATCCCATCATCTAAAAACTCAAAAGGCTCCTCATCGTCACTAGCACCAAAGTTATCCACTTCCTCACCATCCACTACATTAGTCATATCAATCCATCCATCCTCACGAGGTAAACCAGCCATTTTCTACAATTATAAGGGTTCAAGGATACTTAAGGTCATCGTTAATAAAATAATAATTAGTATGCCATGCTTATGCAAATGTTATACATAATCCATTCTATGCAACACAATGCAAATGATGTTTAAGCAATGCTCGCAAAAAAAAATATGATACTGACAAGCACTCAGCATACTTTCAATAATTCCAATACAATATCGTAGTATTTACTTAATAAATACTCGGGAAATTATTTCAGTTATAAGGGATACATCTACAATGCAAAACAAAACTAAAAGTGATCTTACCGGAGCGTTGCAGAGGAGTTGTGTGCTTCTGAAGAATAAATACTTTCGACACCAAAGTTATAGTTTAGGACAATTTTCAAAATCGACCCAGTTCTCTATAACTTGCAGCTCTGATACCAATCTCTAACACCCCCAATTTCAATTGCGCAGCGGAAATACACAATTGGGTGCTAGACACAAGCATCATCACACAAGGTATATTGAACGACTCAAAAGTGAGACGTTTACACATAAATATAAACAAGATTTTCATAATAGGTCTAAAACATAAATTTCATCCCGTGATTGTACTTAAAACGACACCAGAGTAAAGCGTTTAGTCCTCATAGATCTCGACCAACAACCAACACAAGTTTAGTAAAGTACACAACATAAAGTAAATTGTTCAACAGTAAATGGTAGAAACAGTTTTTAGACCAACATTCTTCCAAAAGACAAGCCACAACCTTCACAGCAAAGCTCCATGCTCCATCACTTCCTATTACCTGAAATACATGCTAAAACGAGTCAACAATAATGTTGAGCGAGTCTATAGGTTTATCAAATCACATTTGAACACAAGAAGAAAATCAATCATAATCATTTATGGAATTGTCGTACACACAATCTATATTCAAGGCAATAATAATAATAATAAACATTGTATTTAAGCTCATGACACCGACCCCTTAACCAAATAGTCACCCACGCCAAATGTCAGCATGACTAGAATAAAACCATTGCCCCTCTAGGGTATTAGTTGCTAGAATACCACAATCTTATTCACGTAAAATTATCCTTCCCAGCGAGTTACCCAACGTAATGCCCTGGTCTTAGATAGGGTGGTCAACCCAATAATACTATCATTAGAATAAGCGGCTATTCCCGACTCACAACATCAAGGCAGAAGATAGGTAACGGCTCATGAATTTAGGGTCTTTAGCAACAAGTTACCGAATACAATGAATTCAACTTTAGGCAACATTCGGGTCCAACAATTACTCATGACTTGTGTTCATTTATTTTCAAATAGCATGTATCCCACTCGCGGGTATAAAACATTTAGTAGCTAGCATAAAAAGCGAGGCTACAGACTCACCTTAGTATAAGAGATCTAGCGAGATGATCGTCGATGATAATGGATGCCTTTTAAACACGAGAACCGCTACCTATCAAATAAGGCGCGTTCATTAATAATGACTCGAGAAATAAATCATACATAACAACATCAAACTCAAACTCACAAAGTCACAATAAACTCGAGAGAAAACGATATAAATAACTTCATTATACTTTACTACACATTTACTTTACCATTTTACACTTTTAATAAAATCCGCCGGTACATACTACATGTATTAGCTTATTTACCCCTTTTAAACTCGACAAACGTTTATGAAACGAATCGATAAACTAACTTACTATATATAGAAAGTCCTTCTACAAGTTTATCAAATGAAATTACTTTTAAAGTCCTTTACTCGACTCATCTTCAAACTACAAAATCCGGACAGATTTACGTTAATTTTTCATACAACCGTTTTAACTTATTTAAACGACTCCGTTTACAAAACCGACAGTCGGGTTTTAAAGTAAACTCAACCTATAAGGTAAACACCTCATTATCAGTAGGTTACATATTTCAAAAATTCCATTTAGAGTCCCCGAGATTCGATCCAAATATCGACAACAACTATATGTAATGTCGATACTCGTCTCCCGGTACACGATCAATCAAAACATCATAATTCGCTCTCGTTTGGAGCTAGAAGCTCTACCTTATATCAAATCGAAGCTAATAAAATTATCTACAACCCTAGGCTATAAGTTAATCCATTTTCAAAACATAAAATTTTGGATTTTACTGTTTACTTACTGTTATAAAATGACCATTAAAATCTTGTACAAAATCACCTTTTTGATCAAAATCAACCATAGAAATGTTCATTCCTATACCCTAACATCAACATATATGAACCATAACATCTAAATCATCATCAAATATAAACCTTTAGATTAAAATGAAGTTTTTAACAAGATTCTTGCAACAATCACCATTGATCATGGCAAGAACACCATGCATGATCATGGCTTCTACCTACCAACACCATGCATGATCATTTTCTTATACCAAAATGATCCTTGATAAATTCTAAGAGTGGGTATTTGATTAGTTTAGCTTAGATCATCCTCAAATTTGAGTTAAAATTGAATATTGTGTGGGTTTAGGGTGGTGGTGATGTTACGGCTTATAGAGAGAGAGAAGGAGAGATGAGAAAAATTTTTAGTGGAAGAAATGAGGTGGTGTGTGTTAATTTAAGCTTATATATTGTGCATGAGGGACCTTGGTTGCAATTTGGCAATAGTTGTGGCTCAAAATGAAAATAGTTAGCTAAAAAGCGGGAAATAACTATTAGTCAATTTTGAAAATATTCGCGGGGCTCGGGTTTCATAAAGATACTTTTAAAATTTTAAAACGTACCTCAAATATAATAATATCGACTGTCGACTCGACTTAACACATCATTTAAAATAAAACATCAAAAATGACAAAAATCGAACAACTGACAATAAAACATAAAATATTTGGCATCCATCGACATCACGCTTGCTAATACTCCTTATACTTAATAAATATAAAATATAATCCTTCCAACATCGGTTTAAATTTAAACCTGCAAAAATTAATATCATTCAAACTCATTTAAAAATTTCAAAAATAATAGTAAAATAAGATTAAGCAATGACATCGGTTTTGGGTTGTCACACATATACCACCACCACCATTCATCAAAAGTTCTATCCATGAACTTCAACTATACTTCACATATGTTGAAGCCTAGTTAAAGTTATGAAGATTGGAGGTGATCTTAACAACTAAAAAGGAGATTTCATAAAGATCAAGGGCTGATTTATGAAGGAGTTTAGTTGCTTGGAGATTTCCAAAAAATGGTCTTGCTAAAGTTGGAGATTTGGTAACAAGGACCAAGCCTTGTTCATCAAAATCTCATCTTTTCATCATCTTGATTGGTATAGGGATCAATCTCTTCCTATCATCTTGTTATTTTGTAAATGTAATTATGTATTTTCTTTCTAAATGTTTATGTATATGATGATGAATGATGATCAAAGTATTATGTGGGGATTTTGTGTTGATAGATTTGGTTAAAAAGACTAAAATATACATATAAAGATGTTAAAATCTTGACTAAAATTATAGGCTGCATAAAACAGTAAGTAACCATATGATAACTTGATAAAATGACTTGGATTATTGAATATACAGTAAGATATATGATTTTTACATATGTGGAGAGTTGGACACTCAATGGAATCAATAAAATGAGCAAGATATGATCAAAATACTATTAAGGTTCAACTCTGTAGTCTGTTTTGGACGAATTATTAGGGATACTTAGAGGATGATTGAGCTTCTATCTCCTTGTAGAACTCAAGATATGGCAAAAATGGTGAAAGTGATTTTTGATAATCAGATTTAGAAATAAAAGTATATAATATAAAATAAGCACTCAAGTAATATTCTCATAAAATACATATGTAAAACCCACTAACTTATGATAATACTTATAAAATAAGTTATATACTTTGATAAATAAGTATGGCATTTTTATAAAAATACAAACTTAAATGTTTTCTAAAGTTATAAAACTATATATAAGTTTTACGTCTTTTCGGCTAAAACCAAAAGATTAGCGTGTTCGCCAAATAAAACTTAGACGGTTGGACCCATCTAATGTAATCTTTTTATAACTCATCTACTGATATGTAAGTACATTTGACAAGTAAAAACCGATAAAACCCGAGCTTTATAACTTATGGACATTAACGGGCCAAAGTAGCCTTATTAGACTATTAACCCAACTAGTTTGGATAAACACTAATGGACTTACTCATGGGCATAACCCACTTGGGCCTAATATATGAGTATAGGCTTGGTATTAAAAAGTACAAATGGGCTAATATATTGTATTGGACTTTAATGGGCTTATTGGGCCTTAATATATAAATAAGTTGAAACTAGTGTAACTAGTCTAAAATTTGACTAACCCATAACACTATAATGTGTATGAAGAGATAAAATCTCACTTGATCATCATCATTCTTATAATGTCATCATATATACATAGCCATTGTTTTTATAAAGTCATTGGACAAGAGTCTAAGACGATTATTATTTGTCTAGGTTTCCGTGATTGAAGCACGTACCGTAAATCCAAATCACCGATAACCCGCCTTTCCCAATCAACGTGAGTTCATAGCCTCACACTCTTCTAAATGTTTTATGAAATGTTTTATAAACCCGCGAGGGAGATAACATGTTAGTTTTAATAGGACACCAGTTGTCCTAATTGTTTGCTTATTGATATGGACCGGAATAATATATCACCCGATGAATGATTATATGACCCGATGTATGTAATGAAATGGATTAGTATTAGTTAGGTTATGTCACTAAAAGTCCCATTAGCATGAATTGTGAACTACCAGGATTTGGTAGACGCTTATGCATATAATATTACTATTTGGGGAGGATCACACCCGCGAGGGAGATAGCATGTTAGTTTTGATAAAATAGGACACCATTTGTCCCGATTGTTTGTTTATTGATTTAGACCCGAATGATTGTATGACCCGATGTATGAAATAAAATGGATTATTAAAGTTAGGTTATGTCACTAAAAGTCCCATTAGCATGAATTGTGAACTACCGGGATTTGGTAGACGCTTATGCATATAATAGTACTATTTGGGGACGATCACCCCAGTTCGCGCCTTGACGGTTGATCCCCGTCGTGCCACATTGATTGGTAAGCGAATTTATGTATGAGAAGATTTACACAAGCGTGATTATTGTGACGACACGCTAATTTAGATGGGCAAATTGAGTTTCGGGCTAGCTACCCGTTGTTTGGTATAGTAAGGTAACAATGTCATGCGGCTTATAATAATCCAATAGCGAAAATACTACTTTATGCATTGAATACGATATATTGCCTGACTAGCAATACATATTATGTTCGTGTTTTGGTTTACATAACCATATTCTTATAACGATTTTTATTTAACTCTATACAACGTTATAAAACGTATTGTATGATGGTTTTAACGACAATGGTTCGTATAATGATTTTGAAGGCGAAAGCCTATATTATGTTTTTGATGAAGATTAGTATAAAATGACTTTGGCTATTTTATGGCCTATTACAAAGATTTGTACAAAATGGTTTTCGGTAATAATTATATACCGATGATATATTGATGGTTTTATTAAACTCTATGAATTCACTCGGCGTTATCGCTGACCTTTTCTTTTAACATGTTTTATCTTAGGTACTTGAAGGTAATTCTCGGGAAGACATCAAGAATTCATGGCTCGCACTTAAATAATTACTTCCATTCAAATGCTTTGTAAAACCTGTATGAAATAATATGACTTGGGACCTATGTAAATTTGATATTTATGAATGGAAATGCTTTATTAATAAACGACGCGATTTTTATGCGTTGTCTATGATGTGAGTAATGTGCTATCCCGTAACACCAACGAGTCTTCCGCTGTATTGAATTGTGTAAATTTGGGGGTGTTACAGTTTGGTACGAGAGCTCTCGTTACAGAGAACGAAAGATTTTTAAAACCAAGGTTTTGAATAAAACATTTCAAAATCTTTTAACTATAAACCTTTTTCTAAAAATGACTAAAAATCTTTTGACTATAACGGTGCCGAAGAATTCCCGAGTTACCAACAAGGCCAGACTGAGAAGTGTTATTTTAATATATATATATATAACCTGGATTATATTTATGATGTAATTTTATTACATGATTGTTTGATGATTATTTTGATATTTATACGAGGTATTTATACGACGTAGATTGTCACAAGGAACCCTAAATCCCTTAGTAAATTAATCGAAGCTATTCTCGTAAGAATTCTAGCTATCCTAGATCTAAACCAAGTTATGGATATTTATGATCCCAACAAATGGTTAATATTCGTAGAAATGTTGATATTAGTTGATTGTGATATTAAAGAAGAATTGGCGAGATTAAAACTGATATCGATGTTATGACGGTCTTTCCTTATAGAGTGGAGTTTGACAAAACGTTACCACCTGGAAAGGTGTCATCTGATTCATTGTCACCCAATTCTTAAATTTGAAATCGAAAGGGTGAATGTTGCACTTGAGGCTGTCATTGGAACCATTACCCAAAAGCCTCATGCCACTAGTACCTTTCCGAGAAGTCTAATTGAATGTATGAGTCATTTCATACTAGTGACTCATTTGATAACTATTGTTGTAAGAGCTATAGGATTGGAAATTAAGTGTTGTTCATATCGAGCTTTTATTGCCCTATTAAGGTCTAAGAATAAGGTTAAAAGTATTGGAGAATGAGGTAGGATATCGAATTGAGTATGAGTTGGTTGAAACTTGAATAAAGTAAAATTTAACCCGTATGGAATATGAGATTATTAAGAGGTAGTCGTTAAGTTCTGTGATTGAATTATAAGGTTTTAATTGATTGTTAGTTCGTGTTAAGGGTTGTTCCTAGGCCATTGTCCACTAACGAGGATGCCCAGTGTCCAAGAAATAAATTAAAGAAATCTTCTTCTAAATTGGGACCGATGGATCTTCCGGGACAGGTGGAACACCTAATGACTCTTATAGATTAGTAGTCATTGTGGTATCTTTTAAAAATCCCTAACTTAACTGAGACATCAGTTGGTAGGATGAGTTCTTGGAATTGTATGACATAGTGACACATAATGTGTTACGGTACAATTTTGACTTGTTTGTGATTAATGAAAAGACTACCATTGATTGCTAAATCTTACATGTATCGATGTTATCTATCTTTTATTGCTTCATCCTAATGTTCGCATTAGTGGATGAAACCATTGAACAAGTACTCATCTCGAATTGAGTTATGTTGTGGATTATTCTCTTTGTATTCCTGAGTGCCATCGAGGTCACGAACCTCATGATTA
Organism: Glebionis coronaria; assembly: GCA_025667525.1. Classification (NCBI taxonomy): domain Eukaryota; kingdom Viridiplantae; phylum Streptophyta; class Magnoliopsida; order Asterales; family Asteraceae; genus Glebionis; species Glebionis coronaria. The sequence continues at coordinate 53,158 of JANFOE010001577.1, read as the reverse complement.
TTTGGCTAAAGCTCATTTCCTAGCATATTGTAGTTAGTTCTTGGTGAACAAGCTTTCATCACTCCTTTGCAGATCACTCATTGTTTTTATAAGATAAAACAGTATCTATTGAGAAAAATTGAATTTTCATTACTATAAGGATTATTCAAAGTGAGATTTATAAGTGATTGTTATCGAAATGAAGTTGTTTATAAAACACCTTAGAAAACTTAATTGTTTTCATAACAAAGAAAATCTTTGTAAATTTATTTTTGATTCTTATTTAAGAATTAAGCATGAAAATGTTTTTATTATAAACATGATGACAAAATTTTGACGAACTGAGTATTGCATCGTTAATCTTGAAATTATATATAGTTGCGAGCCTACATACAATTTGGAAGGGACCATGCAAGGCTGATTAGTAGTCACCATAAAATTGTTAATAAACATTACATTTTCTTTGAAGATTGTGAAAGATTAAATTTTATGAGATCTGCAAGAAGTGGAAAATAGGGACATATTGATAGGGACACTTACATATGTGCCCGTACTATTTATTCTTCTGAGTCGAATTTACTCATTTGTGGAAATTGTCTTAATTGACAATTGATATCCCCTTCTTTTCCAATTCTCCCGTGGTGAGTTTCTTTGGAAAAGTATCTGATTATCGAGTGTTGCTACCCGACTGGATGTATCGACGTTCTTATCATTTCTTTTGATTTTATTTCATTTGAATGACCTGGGTAACGATCCAAAGAGCTTTCGAATGCGTACTCAAATTATGAAAACATGGGATATATCCATATTCATTATATGTTTTTGTCTGTATCTGATTAGAAATTCTCTCGCGTAGATTATGCGTTGAACTTACTCTTTTAATGGTAGTTGTGTCTCCAGATATCCTTGAATTTGTGAAGGATTATGAGTTATTATTAGTCTTTTGAGAAGTTCACATCTTATCAACGGTAATGAAACTGGAAAGTTGATAGTGCCAGTAGAATGGATTGATTGATTATGACATGACGACATTGTCTTAATTGATGGGAATTCGAGTAGAATTCCCCTAAAAGATAAGATGTTGATTATCAAAAGTGATCTAAATAATTCTTGATGGATAACCATATCCCGAATTTAGACTTGAAATTATACCGTGAATGATTGTGAATTAGTCATAGATATTATAATCTAGAAAGAACCTAATATGAATTCATTAAAAGATGTTTCTGTTATCTGAAATTTTAGGAGGTATTTGCTGGTGAATTACCTAGACTTTCGCCATTAAGGCAAGTTGAATTTGGTATCGATTATATTCCTGGTGCTGCACCTGTGGCATGTGCACTGCACATCAGCACCATCTAAATTGAAAGAATTATCGTGCAACTGAGAGAGTTGTCGGAGAAAGCTTTTATACTACCAAGCTCGTCATCATGAATAACTATGGTGTTATCATTCCTTATGTTTATTGATTACCGTGAACTAGGTAAATTGACGATTAAAAAAAATCTATATCCACTACCCAAGATGATAGATTTGTTCGATCATTTACAAGGTTCTAGCGTATATTTGAAAATTTGATTCACGTCATGGTTATCATCAATTTTGCATCCGCGAAAAAGATTATCTATTCCAATCACTACATCCGGTACTTGTAATGAACATTATGAGTTTCACGTGATGTCGTTTGGATTGACTAATACACATGTAGCATCCATAAATTTGGTGAATCACGTGTGTAGGCTGTAATTTGATAAATTCATGCTTGTGATCATTAAGGACCATTTGTTTATTTATAAGAATAAGAATGAGTTAATAATTATTTGTAGAATGCCCTGAGTCGGCCGAGTAGTGAAAACTTGTACCTTGAATAATTAACATGTGATTAACGGCTTAATCCTTTACATGATTTGACCGTGTGATTAATAGATAATGGAATATATTGACTCTTTAAAAAAATTTGAGCCATTTGAGACTTTGGGTTTTACCAAAAAGAAAGTGAAATTATGTTTTGACAAATGTTTTATCAAAAGAATTTTTAAAGAATCATTCCTTCAAATCCAGAACATTTAACTAAACTCCTGTTTAGGGGTAAATGTTTGTGTATGCCTCAAGACAATCTAAGAGGGATTGAGGAAACTATTTAAACCATGACTTAAAATTTGAAACGACAATTTTTGCTATTCAACTAAGAAATTTAAAATTTTTACATTTACGTTTCATAAAAATTAAATATTTATTATTTAATTACTTGTAATAATCATCGACGCTTTAGACGTCGGATTGAGCAAAACTGATAAAAATGATAGATGAGACAAAATTAAGACTTAGAAAATATGAAGAAAGAAAGAAATTCTGAGTGAATTTTGGTTATGATAATTATTTCACCAGGAAAGGTGAATATAGATACTGACACATCATATTGAAAGGATAAAGAATCAATTAGGGTGTGTTCCTTAATAATGACTGTGCAAAATAAATCGTTGAACAATTTAAAATAAACGATGTTTGTAAAAAGGATAATATAGATAATAAAAAGGGGTTCGCGGCTAATGTGAACCATTAAAATTGAGAAGCCGATGCGTTAAATGTTTTAAAGACCGTTTGTGGTTGCCTAGATATGGAGATTTAGAGATTTAGTCATGTTGAAATCTCATAAGATTAAGTATTCTATTCATGCTATTTATGATTTAGTGTATTTTATTCTGTAGAAGTTGTACTGATGGAAACTTATGAAGGCAGACATCGCCTCATACATTAGTAAACGTCTAACTATTGCAAAGGTCATCATCTGAATTTGATTCGATTTGGGTCATCGTCGACAGACTGACCAAATCTACTAATATCATTCCAGTTAATGATAAATTCTTGATGAATAAATTGACTCTTTTGTATTTAAAGGAGTTGTGTAAACATGGTGTGCCTGTATCGATCATCTCTATCAAGATTCTCGCTTCGCATCGAATTTCTACAGATTTGCTCAGAATTCATTGAGAACGAATCTTGATGAGAGTACTGTGTACCACCCCAATCGAAGGGACGAGGTAAAGTAACGATACAAAATACTAGAAGTGCTGTTTTATGTTTGAATGATTGACCTTTGGTAATAAATCATATAATCGCTTTCCTGTGGAGAGATTAATCATCGTATTAGGATCGAGATCGAATCTTGTTAGGATCTATATGAGAGCATCTGTAATCAGGAGTTGGGATGAAGACATCCGACATACACCCATCGTGAGTTGGACATGTCTTTTAGGTTTAAGGTTTCCTATGATGGCGAACCTAACCTTACAAAATACTCGACCCGCGAGACCTGAAATGATTTGTTGAAATTAGGATCTGATTATTGACTGCCGGTAGTGGGAAGGAGGTTATGTGAATATGAAATGTAGATCTTGAAGTGCCAGATGGGTAGCGAAGTTATGCCAAAAATTTTAACCATGGAAAAATGAATAGATGATCTGAAAGATCATGGGAAATAAGTCCCCGTTGTATGGGACCATTGAGATGATGTAAAAGTTGGTTTGAAAGGCATATAAGCTGGATCTACCCTAGGACTTCAAGGGCTGCGTAAATTATGATTCGTAGATCTAACTTGATGAAATGTCTATCAAGTGAAAATCTGATTACATCTTGATAAAGTTTAGCTCAGCGAAAAGTTGCATTCATCAAAAACCCGTGAACATCATGGATAGAGAAAGTAAGTCAACATTAAGCCTGATCTTATTCCCATAGTTATGTTTGATGAAACTCGCGTATTGTAATGAATTACACTTGTGAGAAAAGACCGAATTTGGAGGAAATACCCACATGGCTTTAACTCTATAAGAAGCGAGTAGTAAGATAAGATGATCTTTGAGGACAAAGATCCTGTTTAGGGGTAAATGCTGTGACAATCCGTCAATTTATGGTTGATATTTTATTCTCAAGTATTATTTAAAAACATTATTTTAATGTTATATTATGAACTCACTTATTTTTGAGAAGTAATTTGGATTTACGTCTTGAAGTAGCATCGACTACGTCTAAACCGAAGGATTCTACGTTACGTGCTTACGTTTACATACACCGTCTTTGGTGACAGTCCGCTATTTCAGGAAATAAATTTATCCGTGAATATTATTTTGGAGTTTTAAATTTGTGTTGGTTCATAAACTCACAAATTTATGAGAAGAGATTAGGACTTACGTGCATAATTTAACGTCCTTTACGACTGAACTGGAAACCCTAGGTTTACGTATTTACGTTTTTGAACTCCATTTTTGATGAGACAATTTTTATTAGATTCGTTTTGTGCCGTTGATTCATAATTTATAAAAACGTTTTTCGTAAAACGACCCGAGGGCACGTAAATCAAGGAAACTAGAATCGAGGAGTACCCGTAAATTAGTGGGATGAGACAAGTTTACACTTGCCTCACCCCACAAATTGGAGGCCAAAACTTCACCAACACATCTAAGATGTGTCAAAGCTTACTAAATAAGCTAGGACACTTGTCCTAGCTACTTACACAAACTACATGCACAACAAAACCACTCAACACAATCTAACAACTTCATTTATTCAACTCCATGCAAATCTCACACAACTCTCCTCCCTCTCTCTCTAAAATTCGTCCAAGAACCACCCCTAAACACCCTCATTTGATCAAATTTAACCATGAAATTATATGTTATTCACACATATGATTGATGAGACGGCTTTTATACATGGTCTCATCGTTCTTTTTGGACTTAAAATACATTAAATGTCATCAAAATACCCAAATATATGCTTGTGTTTGTTGCTTGTGTATTTTAGGTACGGATATTGAGAAAATGACAAAAGATCACAAGAATCACGCAAAAACGAACACGGGAAACGAAGCCGCACGATGAACCAAGCCCTAGTGAGGAATTTTCCAAAGAAAACCCTTGAAGATTTGAAGAATATTGAAGATTGGTCCTCCAAGTTTGAAGAATTGACACTTTATACCCTTGTATCTTCATAATTACAAGTTTGGTCCCTAAAGTTTGTCAAAATTACAAAAAGGACCCTTAACTTTGAAGAATTGGCAAATTTAGTCCCTCATCAAATCTAAATTGTCAAATATGGTCCTCCAAGAAGTCAACCAACAAGTCAAAGCCTTGAAGTTTGAAAATATGGCAAATTCAGTCCTTGGAAAATGAAGAAATTGCATAAATGGTCCTTGTTTCAAGATTACAAAAACATTGTGCCTGAATTGACAAGTTGGTCAAAGTTATAACAAAGGGATTTCAACTTTTGCATGTTTATTACAAAGTGGTCAAGTGAAGGAAAATAGGGGGCCAAAACCGTCCAGACATCATAACTTGACCCAGCCTATCCCACCATGACACATCACCCCACCCAAGCTAACAACCAATCAAATTCGCCCCATCACCCACGTCATTCTCCACTTAATCTTTATTAACTGTTTTTATTTAAAAATCAGTTTATTAAGGAAATTAGTAGGGGAAACACTTTTTTAAACTTGTTTAAAACTTCCAAACGAATTAAACTTCACTATTTATCTCCTTCTTAGCCTATAAACCCTAACACACCCAGAATTAATTAACCCTATTTCTTTACCTTAATCCAATTAACCATAGGGGATATTACCCCAACCCCACTCCCAACACTTCCCACAACCCAGAAAGCGACCACTCCATCTTTTGTCCCCTCCCCTGCTACACCCATCACGTGTCACTTGACCACATCAACGTCCAAAATTCAAAACGTGCTCCCAAAGGATGAATGGACGCTCAAGATCATGCCTAGACAGCTGTTTCATCTCAGAAGTCACAAGACTCCATCCTTGACCAAAGATCACCAAGGGCAAAACTGGGAATTCCTTCATTAGGGTTTAGCTTTGTATTTTCCGTATTATTTTATTCTAGGACCTAGAATCTTCACTTGAGTAGTATAAAAGGAGCATACAATGTGTGTATTGCCCTTTGTTCCAGTTTTGATGTAATTTTATTTTCTTTAAATTAATGAAAGTTTTTAACCTACATGAAACTGAGAACCATTTACTTTCCAGCATTAATATTTTAAAAGTTGTTTTCCTGAGTTCATTTTTCTTCAAGTTTGTCCTTTCTTTAAATTTTCAAATCTTAGCAAGTGTTTCTGAAAATTGAGATTCTTGGCAAGATTTTGTTTCAAGTTTGTTTTATTTGGATTAATCAAGTGTTATTAAGTGGTTTTAAATATTGGTAAAGTTGTGGAAAGATTTTAAGAAAGAAAGAAAAGTTAAACAGTCTATAGCATTTATGCTTGTTTTCCTCTTTTTTGATTTTCTTAAACAGGTTGTTAAGAGAGTTGATCATTGTCTGCATACACCCGGGTGTATTTGGAGGTGGATTTTCATCCACAAAGAACCCTGGATGTAGGGTTCTTTGGTAAGAATCCTTATCTTTTCCATTTTTTTTCTTATTAATGTGATTTGAGTGGAAGTTGTATGCTAGTGTTTATGTGTTGCCTATGGTATGTGTTTGAGTTACTTGCCATGATAATGCATGTTTAGATTCATTTGTATCAGTTTTGAGTTGTTTAGAAAGGATTTTGTTTGACAAATTGTTGATTTCAGTATTAAGGGAGTGTTTGGGTCTGCTTATTAGGTTAGGATCTTGACTGATATTTAGCTTAAAAACGGCTTAAACACATCTCAGTAGGGTAGTTATATATATTAGGCTGCATGGTTTGAATTTTGATAGGTGTAAACAACTTTTGCATGCTCATTTTCTTGGTGACATAGCTGAAATCAAAAAGCCCTTCATAACTGCTTGATTTAGCCTAAATTTGCCTTCCATTTTGCTTGATATGTTAGATTATAGGACTATATAGGATTGCTAGTAGCTTTTTTGTGGTTTGATAGTGTGTTGTGAGAACTTTGGTGGTGTGAATCTCAACTTTTGACCAATTGCATCAGCAAACAAGTCCATCAGACCCATAGCACCATTACAGCAACTTAACTTGCCCATTTTTGTGAAATTATTGTATTGTGCCTGCTTGTTTTTCTGTTCATATTGACTCCCCACACTTCCATGAGTGTGGGGGTGCCCTTGTTTCCAAAAGATACCAAGTAACAAGCAATTTACAAGCACTTTTGTGCCCAGATCCGTTTTTTAACACAAGCAGTGGGAACTCCTTTCCCACTGCTAGCTTAGCTGTTCCCACTGCCTAGCTAAAAGACAGAAAACAAAGAAAAGGTCACTATCAGATTTCATAATTTTGTCTTTAGTGCTTAAATAGTGGAATTAGATCTTGAAACCAGTGCCATTATTTTTCTTATTTAATTTAGGATTTTTCTGATTAATTAAAATTTTTATTACTGTTCATTTAGTAATTTTTAGATTAATTAGCTATTTTTAATTAACTTTAAAGTTTCTGTTTTTGTCTTTTAGTGCCAAAAAGTAATATTTTTAGGTTTAATCAATTTTATTAGACTTAGAATAATATTTTAAGGTTTTTGGTTTAAAAATATTTTACAGTTCATCTTTTTATTAATTTTTAGAATTAATTTAAGTTAATTAGGGTTTTAATTAAACTAGTTTTGTCATTTAGTGGAAAATTTAATATTTTTCAAGATTTTTCATTTTTCTACTGTTCATTAGAGTAAAATAGGATTTTTAAAATTGGTAGATTATTTTTAGCACTATTTAATTATTTTTTATAATTATTTTAATTTTAAAATAGTTTTTGGTAATTTAAAAATAGAGAAATAGTATTTAGAAATTATAAAAAATACTTTTTAGTCTTTAGATAATATAAGTAAGTTATTTGTTCAATAAAATCATATTTTGGACATTTTGATTAATTATATTTAATTTTAGGGCTTTAATTAGCATTTAAAATTGAATATTTAATTAATAAAAGGTTTTAAAATATTTTTATTGGATTTTATTCCTTATTTATATTATTTTAGACTTGTTTTAGCTTATAATTAATTTTTAGGTTGAAATTTTTATTTTTGTCGTTTTTTTACGGTTTTACGTTTACGCCTTTTTCGTCGTAGTTTAATTAGTTTTCGTAACCGTCTTTTCTTTCCTTTCTCATTTCTTTTCTTCTTGATCATAATCACAAACATCATATATCAACTCTAAACACAACGCACTTGCCTCCTCGAGAACGAACTCACCTAGGGTCATTCACACACGGTTTTCCTAAATCGTCGTGCACACTTGCCCTATTTATTGCCTTCTTTTCCTAAAGGGGTAATTTTACTCAACATCATTTTGGCGCCGCTGCCGGGGAGGCGTGTTGTGTTTTGGTTGAACCATTGTTGTTTTCTATATTAGCCATAAATAGTATTTGTATTAATAGCACTCTATTAATACGTATTATCGTTTTTCGATTTTTGTGAATATTATTACTATATTGTATACGTAGAACAATAAATTTACAAGTACTCCAAATACGTGAGCAATCACAACCTTGATTCGGGATTTCATCACTCGATCATTGTATTCGAATCTCAAACCAAAGAAAAAAAGGCAAAAATAGATAAATACTTTCGTGAAGCTTGATTTTGATAATACATACTATAAGGTGGGTATAAGGCGGTTGTATTTCACGACCTAAGGGAAAAAGGCTCTTAAGTGCTTCGCGCCGCCTCGTTTCCTCCGCTTGCTTGTGCGTATTTGATTTTGAGAGTGAATCGAGGGTTTTGCCGCCCAAAGTATTACTTACGTATCATATATATTTTCTTGGTTTCATTTGATTAAACCCTCTTGAACGATTTGGTGTTCCACCATCGTTCTAAAGTCATCGAAGGCGTTCACTCCACGTGATCGTTTTCATTCCTTGCGGCTTCGTTAATCAAAGAGATTTGATTAGTGAGGAGATTTGTAGATTTTGGTCTACTTAATACATTCCAAAAAATCCAAAAAAGTTAAAAACAATCAAAAACCACAAAAAAAAATTGAAAAAGTAAAAACACCAAAAAGAATCTTCTTTGCTCGCCTTCTCGTTGTACGTGACGTTTATGCAAACTCGCTCTAAAGCTAGACGTGCTCGTAAACGAAGAAACAAATCACTCACTCCTACTAGTGAGGACTCTCCTATTGACGAACCCATTGTAGTGAAAGAAGCACCCATGGCTAATCGAACTATGATGGAGTTGCTTCAAGCACCCACCGAGGGTTATGGAGAAGCGATTGTGATTCCCGCTATCCTTGCGGAGAATTTTGAGGTTAAGACGGGTTTGTTGTCCATGATTCAAAACAACAAGTTTCGAGGGGACGAAAAGGACAACCCGCATAACCACATTCGCCAATTTAATCGTCTCACCGCCACATGCAAGTTTAAGGACGTTTCAAACGACTCGATTAAGATGATGCTTTTTCCGTATTCCTTAGCGGGGCCCGCAAAAATTTGGTTAGAGAAAGAGCCACCCAATTCTATATTGACGTGGAAGGATCTCGTTTCAAAATTCGTGAACCAATTTTTTCCGCCCTCTAAGACTACGCACTTGAAAAACGAGATTTCAAAGTTTTCGCAAGAGTTTAATGAGAGTTTTTCAACGGCTTGGAATAGGTTTAAGGAAATGTTGCACGAATGTCCTCATCATGGTTTTTCCGACTTGCATCAAATAGACACGTTTTACAATGGCTTGAACGATCATGAGCGTGATTATCTTAATGCCGCCGCGGGTGGTAATTTCTTGTGTAAAACGGTCGAGGAAGCATTGGTAATTATTGAGAATAGGTCTAAGGTGTATAGTCCTCGTAGCACGTCGAGTGTTCGTAGGGCTTCGTCTTCATCTTCACCTAGTTTGTCACACACCGTTGATGCTTGCCAAGTCGAGGCTAATTTGGAGAACAAAATTTTTGATATAGTGAAAGGCTTGTTAGTTGAATTTAAAGTTGGTGAACAACCCGCTCCCGCTACGATTAAAGCGGTTGAGGTTTCTTGTATGTATTGTGATGGAGCTCACGATTATTCCGAGTGCATTACCAACGGTGGTAACACTTCGAGTGCCTTCGCGGCCGCAGGAACTTATAACCAAAACGGTCAAGTTCCTCGCACTAATCAATTGACTCCACCGGGTTTTTCACCAAATCAAAATGCTAACAATTATCGAAACAATCAAGTTGGTTACCAAAACAATCAAAGGAACAATTATAAGGGTAATAACAACTATGAGAATCAAGGGAGTAGTAGTAATAGCCAATTGCAAAATCAAAATCAAAACCGTAATTTTCAAAATGCAAGTCAAGGTCTTCAAAATAACAAAGAACTTCCAATAGACTTTTTGAATTACACTACTTCAAATGATAAGATTGTGGAAAACATTCAAGAGCAAATGGCTAATCAAGCTAAGGAGACGGCTAAGAATGCAAAGGAGTTAGCTAATTTCATTAAGGAAAATCTAGCCATGAGGAATGAATTGAAAAATGATTTTGCTAACCAAATTCGAGGTCAAAACAACAAGATAGAGCAAAGTCATGCTAGGCTTGAACAAAGAATTGACCAAAAAGCCGCTATCCAAGATGTGAAGTTCAATAATTTTGATGTTAAGCTTAATGCAATTTTAGAAGCCGTAATGGGAAACAAAGCCTCTACTTCGGGTAGTTTACCTAGTAACACCGTTTCAAACCCGAAGGGAGAGATGAAAGTGATTACCACACGTAGTGGTAAGGCACTTAAAGAGCCGACTCCTCAACCAATTACTCCAACGGTGGAGGAAATTGAGGAAGAACCCGAGGTGGAGGTCGAAAAGGAGCATATTTCAAGCCCACAAAGTACCGCTCATGCCACACCTACGGTTGACCCATCACCTATTTTGGAACCCGAGATTCCAAAGGCTATGCCTATGCCCCAACCCACACCACCCTTGCCTTACCCATCGAGACTTAGGAAGGAGAAACGACAAGAGCGCGACAACTATCAATTTGAGCTTTTTATGAAAATGTTTCGTGATTTGCACTTTAATGTGAGTTTCGCCGATGCCTTGGTCATGATGCCTCGATTTGCCGCTAACTTTAAGAGTATGTTGAACAACAAGGAAAAATTACACCAAAAGTCTAGTTGTTCGTCGGTTTATCTTAATCGCATACCTCAAAAAGTCGGTGATCCCGGTAAATTTTTGATCCCTTGTGCAATTCAAGATATGGAAGAATGCTATGCCTTGGCCGATCTTGGTGCTAGCATTAACTTGATGCCACTTGCAATCTACAAGTCGCTCAATCTTCCTAATCTTACTCCTTCACGAATGTCTATTGAGTTGGCCGACCATTCCACGATTCTTGCATGTGGTTTGGCGGAAGACGTTTTTGTGAAAGTGGGGAAGTTCTACTATCCCGTAGACTTTATTGTTGTTGACATCCCCACGGATCCTCAAGTTCCTCTTATTTTAGGTCGTTCGTTTTTAGATACGTCTATGGCTTTGATTGATGTGCATGCTAGAAAGATCACCTTACGTTTCAACGACGAGGAACTTGTTATAAACGCAACTCAAAATTCTCAACTTTCTCATGTTTATTCCGTTGCTACCATAAACCTCGTTGATATGATCGATGTGGTTTGCGAGGAATTTTCACAAGAAGTTTTAGGGTTTGGTGATGAAGAAACTAGTGGCAATCCCACTATGTTAGATCCAATTCTTGATAATTCGACACCAACCTTCACTCCTTTCGAAGGTGGTGGTTTTACGTTAGAAGAATTCGATGTTCCACGTACTTGTGACGAAGACCTCGACAACTATGAGGACTTCTCGATTATCAAGGATTTTCTCAACGATTTCCCATTTCCTCCACCCGAGGAGGTTATGAGTATCGAACCCAAATCTTCACTTGAGGAACCACCTATTCTCGAGTTGAAAGATTTACCTCCTCACCTCGAGTATGTCTATTTGGAGGAGGATGACAAGTTGCCGGTTATTATTGCGAAGGAACTTTCGAATGATGAAAAAACCGCACTTGTCGATGTTCTTAAGGACCACAAAGGGGCGATTGCGTGGAAGTTATCCGACATTAAGGGAATCGATCCCAAATTTTGTACACACAAAATATTAATGGAGGAAGATTTCAAGCCAACAATCCAAAGTCAAAGGAGGGTGAACCCCAAAATTCACGACGTCATCAAAAAGGAGGTCCTTAAACTCCTTGACGCGGGAATGATTTACCCTATTTCCGATAGCCCTTGGGTGAGTCCTATTCATTGTGTCCCTAAAAAGGGAGGGATGACCGTTGTGCCAAACGATGCCAACGAGTTGATTCCCACGAGACTCGTGACCGGATGGAGAGTGTGCATAGACTATCGAAAGTTGAATGAAGCCACTCGAAAAGACCATTTTCCCTTGCCCTTCATGGACCAAATGTTGGAGCGTCTTGCGGGAAATGATTTTTATTGTTTCTTAGATGGTTTTTCCGGTTACTTTCAAATTCCCATCGATCCTCGTGATCAAGAAAAAACTACGTTTACGTGTCCATATGGAACGTTTGCTTATCGTAGAATGCCATTCGGACTTTGTAATGCACCGGGAACTTTCCAACGATGCATGATGGCTATTTTTCATGATATGATCGAGAAGACGATGGAAGTCTTCATGGATGACTTTTCCGTGTTTGGTGATTCCTTTACTTCGTGTTTGTCGAACCTTGAGAGAATGTTAAAACGTTGTGAGGAAACCAACCTTGTGCTCAATTGGGAAAAGTGTCATTTTATGGTTAGAAGTGGAATCGTCTTAGGGCACAAGGTCTCGAAAGCGAGGATTGAGGTAGACCAAGCTAAGGTAGACGTCATCGCCAAATTACCTCATCCCAAAACCGTCAAGGGAGTTAGGAGTTTCCTAGGCCACGCGGGCTTTTATCGACGATTCATCAAGGATTTCTCGAAGATTTCTCGACCCATTACACATCTTCTTGAAAAAGAAGCTCGTTTTGTCTTTGACGAAGATTGTGTACGAGCCTTTGAGATCCTTAAGAGGAAACTTACCGAAGCTCCCATTCTTGTTGCTCCAAATTGGAACCTCCCCTTTGAGCTTATGTGTGATGCAAGTGATTACGCTATTGGGGCCGTTTTGGGGCAACGTCATGATAAGCATTTTTTGCCTATCCACTATGCTAGCAAGACGATGACCGAGGCTCAACTTAAATACACTACAACGGAAAAGGAGTTCCTTGCCGTGGTGTATGCATTTGAGAAATTCCGACCTTACCTCGTCTTGACAAAATGCATAGTGTATACGGACCATTCGGCTATCAAGTATCTCATGGCTAAACAAGATGCAAAGCCGAGATTACTTCGTTGGATTCTCCTCCTTCAAGAATTTGATCACAAAATCGTTGACAAAAAAGGAGCCGAGAATCTAGCGGCCGACCATCTCTCTCGTTTGGAAGATCCTCACCAAAGTGTTTACGAGCCCAAGGAAATCACCGAAACATTTCCGCTTGAAACACTTGGTGTAGTGAATTCCAAACTTGATTCTTCCACCCCATGGTTTGCGGATTTTGCAAATTACCATGCGGGTAACTTCATCATTAAGGGTATGACAACTCAAGAAAAACGAAAATTCTTTCGTGATGTCAAGTTCTATTTTTGGAACGACCCTTACTTGTTTCGAACTTGTGCGGATCAAATCATCCGCCGTTGTGTATTTGGCACCAAAGCTTCTAACATCCTTAGAGCTTGCCATGAGGGACCCACGGGTGGTCACCACGGTGCTAATCTCACGGCTAAAAAGGTGTTTGATGCCGGCTTCTTTTGGCCTACTATTTACCGAGATGCACAAGATCTTGTGAAGTCTTGTGATTCATGCCAACGACAAGGAAAAGCCTCACAAAAAGATGAAATGCCACAAAATATCATTCAAGTATGTGAGATCTTTGACGTTTGGGGCATAGACTTTATGGGGCCGTTCCCATCATCTCGTGGTAATAAGTACATTCTCGTTGCGGTTGACTACCTTTCTAAGTGGGTGGAGGCGAAGGCCTTGCCCACTAATGATGCTCGTGTGGTAGTTAAGTTCTTGAAAAGTTTGTTTGCTAGGTTTGGAACCCCTCGTGCTATCATAAGCGATCGTGGAACCCATTTTTGTAATGACCAATTTGAAAGGGTTCTAAGGAAATATGGGGTTACACATCGTCTTTCTACGGCTTATCACCCACAAACGAGTGGGCAAGTCGAGGTTTCAAACCGAGCATTAAAAAGGATCTTGGAGAGATCCGTGGGAGAAAACCGACAATCTTGGTCGGATAAGTTAGACGATGCTTTATGGGCCTTTAGGACCGCTCATAAGACACCCATTGGGTGCACTCCCTATAAGCTTGTGTATGGAAAGAATTGTCATTTGCCTATCGAGTTAGAACACAAGGCTTATTGGGCCCTAAAGCATTGTAATGATGATATGGAGACCGCGGGAAAACACCGGAAAATGCAATTAAATGAATTGGATGAATTGAGAGATATTGCTTATGAAAATTCATTAATTTATAAAGAGAAAACAAAAAAGTTGCATGATTCTAAAATTAAAAACCGGGTTTTTAACATTGGGGATCAAGTTTTACTTTTTAATTCAAGATTGAAAATATTTTCCGGTAAATTGAAATCCCGTTGGTCCGGTCCATTCACCGTGACTCAAGTATTTCCTTATGGGACCATCGAGCTAGCTCAAGATGATGGTCCTAACTTCAAGGTGAATGGACATAGGTTGAAGCACTACTTTGGCGGGGAAGTTCCATCCTTGAACTACCTCGACCAAGTCACCTTCCCCAATGATAATTAGTATTGAGGGGATCGAGTCGAGCTCATGACTCGGTAATCAAAAACGAGGTGCCTCGTGGGGGAGTCCCATGCTTATCCTATGTACATATTATCGCTTTCTTAGTCTAATGTAGCTTACGTGTGGGGATTCGTGCCCTTCCAACCTTTGTTCCGTGGTTGTTTGTGATATGTGGTTTTTAGATCATGATCTTCACGATTGGAGCCTCTCGTGTTCGTTTTATGGGAGCACTCGATCGTTTGCTTTGGAGACATTTCTCAATATCCATGATATATCCTTTATTGTTCTAACCTTAGGTTTTTAGCACACTTCATAAACGGCTTTAAATTTAACGGTTACACCCTTTCCATGCTAGATTAGGCATTCGACTACGTCTCTAGTATGGGGGTGTTTACACCCCTAGACTCGAAACATTGAGGACAATGTTTAACTTTAGTATGGGGGGGTGAATAGATACTTGCCTTGCCAAACCTTCACGCTTTCCAAAGTTTATCGTTTTGTTTATCGTTTTGTTGCAAAATAAGGCTAAAAATGGCCAAATTTTAAATTTTTCTCATGTTTTTATAAGTGTTTGAAGACACGAATGTAGATTTTCCGATGGCGAGAATAAGAGTAATTTTTGACTCGACCGTGCGTGTTGAGCACTTAGCTTTGGTTCCTTAACTACACATTAGGCTAAGTCTCTTAAATGAGGACGAGAAATGATAGAGTTAATTATAAGTTACTATGCTAAACGTAGAGTACTCGTATTCTTTCAAAAACTCATGTGTTCTCGTTGTTTGCTTATTCTCCCTTCGCATGTAAATATTTTTTGCTTAATAAATATTGACTTAGCGGTTTAGTTGGGATTGTTGGGTTTCTAGTCTTTTCTAGTAGCTTCCGTGTAATTAAATTGGGAAGACATTAAGGTATCGCCAGCGTCACGGTTTTGAAGTATTGGCAACCCTAATAATCGAAAGCTTCACCCAATAATAAGATTTCAAGTGCTCACCTAAATCAAGCAAACAATTTGAAGCCCCACAAGGCCTAAAATCTATGCAAAATTGAAAGTGAATCAAGCCTTAATCTTCGAAGCTTTAAAGATCCAAAATTCGCCTTTGCGTGAGGATATACGTCTTTGGCTAATAAAACCACCGATGAGGCGGATAATAAAAGGCAAGGCAAGACCGAAGTCATAATAAAAGCTTCATGGCGAAGTTGAATAAAAGATGGAGGTAAACCAAAGATAATAAGGCCCTTCCGTTAGGGGGCGTATAAAAGTCTTGGTAATAAGTCTCATGTTCAAAACCGTTATAAAACCGTGTTTATCGATTCTTCTTGTCAACTTAATTTTTTAACATCGTCGTCTATTAGGAGGGGTTATTGATTTGATGGTCTTAGTTACACCGTTAGGACTCTATTTTTAGACCTAAATCTCTATTATCGCATAAGTCAAACAATGTATCCTCGTGAAACATTCAAGACAAAATAAAATATAAGAGATACAACTTAGGAATAATGGGAGAATAAGTACGTGATTAGGGCATATGAGTAGTGTTAGCATTACTAACTTATAATGACAATGATCTCGTTGCACGCTTGGCATGGAATTGAAGTGAAAATCAAGGACGACGAAATTATTTCTAACGAAGCATTCACGTGTTCTTATTCTATGAACCTAAACGTCCCATTTTGCGATGAAAATCATACATTATGTCTATAACACAAGTAGTAGTAATAGTAGTAGTGTAGCTAGTTTATCATTCCAATAAAGTGAATAAAAATGAATTTTGGAGATGCTACGATACTTTATTCTAGCATTGCGTGAGGGCACGGCAATGGTTTAGTATGGGGGAGTGATGAGACGGCTTTTATACATGGTCTCATCG
Organism: Glebionis coronaria; assembly: GCA_025667525.1. Lineage (NCBI taxonomy): Eukaryota > Viridiplantae > Streptophyta > Magnoliopsida > Asterales > Asteraceae > Glebionis > Glebionis coronaria. Next base: position 36,589 of record JANFOE010001577.1, on the reverse strand, counting down.
TTCTTTTTGGACTTAAAATGCATTAAATGTCATCAAAATACCCAAATATATGCTTGTGTTTGTTGCTTGTGTATTTTAGGTACGGATATTGAGAAAATGACAAAAGATCACAAGAATCACGCAAAAACGAACACGGGAAACGAAGCCGCACGATGAACCAAGCCCTAGTGAGGAATTTTCCAAAGAAAACCCTTGAAGATTTGAAGAATATTGAAGATTGGTCCTCCAAGTTTGAAGAATTGACACTTTATACCCTTGTATCTTCATAATTACAAGTTTGGTCCCTAAAGTTTGTCAAAATTACAAAAAGGACCCTTAACTTTGAAGAATTGGCAAATTTAGTCCCTCATCAAATCTAAATTGTCAAATATGGTCCTCCAAGAAGTCAACCAACAAGTCAAAGCCTTGAAGTTTGAAAATATGGCAAATTCAGTCCTTGGAAAATGAAGAAATTGCATAAATGGTCCTTGTTTCAAGATTACAAAAACATTGTGCCTGAATTGACAAGTTGGTCAAAGTTATAACAAAGGGAGTTCAACTTTTGCATGTTTATTACAAAGTGGTCAAGTGAAGGAAAATAGGGGGCCAAAACCGTCCAGACATCATAACTTGACCCAGTCTATCCCACCATGACACATCACCCCACCCAAGCTAACAACCAATCAAATTCGCCCCATCACCCACGTCATTCTCCACTTAATCTTTATTAACTGTTTTTATTTAAAAATCAGTTTATTAAGGAAATTAGTGGGGGAAACACTTTTTTAAACTTGTTTAAAACTTCCAAACGAATTAAACTTCACTATTTATCTCCTTCTTAGCCTATAAACCCTAACACACCCAGAATTAATTAACCCCATTTCTTTACCTTAATCCAATTAACCATAGGGGATATTACCCCAACCCCACTCCCAACACTTCCCACAACCCAGAAAGCGACCACTCCATCTTTTGTCCCCTCCCCTGCTACACCCATCACGTGTCACTTGACCACATCAACGTCCAAAATTCAAAACGTGCTCCCAAAGGATGAATGGACGCTCAAGATCATGCCTAGACAGCTGTTTCATCTCAGAAGTCACAAGACTCCATCCTTGACCAAAGATCACCAAGGGCAAAACTGGGAATTCCTTCATTAGGGTTTAGCTTTGTATTTTCCGTATTATTTTATTCTAGGACCTAGAATCTTCACTTGAGTAGTATAAAAGGAGCATACAATGTGTGTATTGCCCTTTGTTCCAGTTTTGATGTAATTTTATTTTCTTTAAATTAATGAAAGTTTTTAACCTACATGAAACTGAGAACCATTTACTTTCCAGCATTAATATTTTAAAAGTTGTTTTCCTGAGTTCATTTTTCTTCAAGTTTGTCCTTTCTTTAAATTTTCAAATCTTAGCAAGTGTTTCTGAAAATTGAGATTCTTGGCAAGATTTTGTTTCAAGTTTGTTTTATTTGGATTAATCAAGTGTTATTAAGTGGTTTTAAATATTGGTAAAGTTGTGGAAAGATTTTAAGAAAGAAAGAAAAGTTAAACAGTCTATAGCATTTATGCTTGTTTTCCTCTTTTTTGATTTTCTTAAACAGGTTGTTAAGAGAGTTGATCATTGTCTGCATACACCCGGGTGTATTTGGAGGTGGATTTTCATCCACAAAGAACCCTGGATGTAGGGTTCTTTGGTAAGAATCCTTATCTTTTCCATTTTTTTTCTTATTAATGTGATTTGAGTGGAAGTTGTATGCTAGTGTTTATGTGTTGCCTATGGTATGTGTTTGAGTTACTTGCCATGATAATGCATGTTTAGATTCATTTGTATCAGTTTTGAGTTGTTTAGAAAGGATTTTGTTTGACAAATTGTTGATTTCAGTATTAAGGGAGTGTTTGGGTCTGCTTATTAGGTTAGGATCTTGACTGATATTTAGCTTAAAAACGGCTTAAACACATCTCAGTAGGGTAGTTATATATATTAGGCTGCATGGTTTGAATTTTGATAGGTGTAAACAACTTTTGCATGCTCATTTTCTTGGTGACATAGCTGAAATCAAAAAGCCCTTCATAACTGCTTGATTTAGCCTAAATTTGCCTTCCATTTTGCTTGATATGTTAGATTATAGGACTATATAGGATTGCTAGTAGCTTTTTTGTGGTTTGATAGTGTGTTGTGAGAACTTTGGTGGTGTGAATCTCAACTTTTGACCAATTGCATCAGCAAACAAGTCCATCAGACCCATAGCACCATTACAGCAACTTAACTTGCCCATTTTTGTGAAATTATTGTATTGTGCCTGCTTGTTTTTCTGTTCATATTGACTCCCCACACTTCCATGAGTGTGGGGGTGCCCTTGTTTCCAAAAGATACCAAGTAACAAGCAATTTACAAGCACTTTTGTGCCCAGATCCGTTTTTTAACACAAGCAGTGGGAACTCCTTTCCCACTGCTAGCTTAGCTGTTCCCACTGCCTAGCTAAAAGACAGAAAACAAAGAAAAGGTCACTATCAGATTTCATAATTTTGTCTTTAGTGCTTAAATAGTGGAATTAGATCTTGAAACCAGTGCCATTATTTTTCTTATTTAATTTAGGATTTTTCTGATTAATTAAAATTTTTATTACTGTTCATTTAGTAATTTTTAGATTAATTAGCTATTTTTAATTAACTTTAAAGTTTCTGTTTTTGTCTTTTAGTGCCAAAAAGTAATATTTTTAGGTTTAATCAATTTTATTAGACTTAGAATAATATTTTAAGGTTTTTGGTTTAAAAATATTTTACTGTTCATCTTTTTATTAATTTTTAGAATTAATTTAAGTTAATTAGGGTTTTAATTAAACTAGTTTTGTCATTTAGTGGAAAATTTAATATTTTTCAAGATTTTTCATTTTTCTACTGTTCATTAGAGTAAAATAGGATTTTTAAAATTGGTAGATTATTTTTAGCACTATTTAATTATTTTTTATAATTATTTTAATTTTAAAATAGTTTTTGGTAATTTAAAAATAGAGAAATAGTATTTAGAAATTATAAAAAATACTTTTTAGTCTTTAGATAATATAAGTAAGTTATTTGTTCAATAAAATCATATTTTGGACATTCTGATTAATTATATTTAATTTTAGGGCTTTAATTAGCATTTAAAATTGAATATTTAATTAATAAAAGGTTTTAAAATATTTTTATTGGATTTTATTCCTTATTTATATTATTTTAGACTTGTTTTAGCTTATAATTAATTTTTAGGTTGAAATTTTTATTTTTGTCGTTTTTTTACGGTTTTACGTTTACGCCTTTTTCGTCGTAGTTTAATTAGTTTTCGTAACCGTCTTTTCTTTCCTTTCTTATTTCTTTTCTTCTTGATCATAATCACAAACATCATATATCAACTCTTAACACAACGCACTTGCCTCCTCGAGAACGAACTCACCTAGGGTCATTCACACACGGTTTTCCTAAATCGTCGTGCACACTTGCCCTATTTATTGCCTTCTTTTCCTAAAGGGGTAATTTTACTCAACATCAATGATAAAGCCCTTTTTCAAGCTCTATTGATTGGTGGTGAATTTAGCACCCAACATGTAAAGTATAAATACTGATAATACAAGTATAAAATGGATTAATACAAGTTAATGAACGTATAATAGGCTTATTGGACCTAAAACATATAAATAGGTAAAACTAGTAAACTAGTAAAAAGTTACCAATACATAAACACTAAAATGAGTAAATAAGAATATATAAACCCACTTGATCATCATCATATGTACAAAATAATCATATATATATTTGTTATTTTTATAAAGTCATTGGACAAGAGTCTAAGACGAGTATTATTTGTCTAGGTTTCCGTGATTGAAGCACGTACCGTACATCCAAATCGCCGATAACCGCCTTCCCACATCAACGTGAGTTCATAGCCTCGCACTCTTTGAAATGTTTTTATGAAATGTTTTATAAACCCGCGAGGGAGATAACATGTTAGTTTTGATAAAATAGGACACCATTTGTCCCGATTGTTTGTTTATTGATTTGGACCCGAATGATTGTATGACCCGATGTATGAAATAAAATGGATTATTAAAGTTAGGTTATGTCACTAAAAGTCCCATTAGCATGAATTGTGAACTACCGGGATTTGGTAGACGCTTATGCATATAATAGTACTATTTGGGGACGATCACCCCAGTTCGCGCCTTGACGGTTGATCCCCGTCGTGCCACATTGATTGGTAAGCGAATTTATGTATGAGAAGATTTACACAAGCGTGATTATTGTGACGACACGCTAATTTAGATGGGAAAATTGAGTTTTGGGCTAGCTACCCGTTATTTGGTATAGTAAGGTAACAATGTCATGCGGCTTATAATAATCCAATAGCAAAAATACTGCTTTATGCATTGAATACGATATATTGCCTGACTAGCAATACAGGGTCTTATTATTGATATTATGTTCGTGTTTTGGTTTACATAACCATATTCATATAACGATTTTTATTTAACTCTATACAACGTTATAAAACATATTGTATGATGGTTTTAACGACAATGGTTCGTATAATGATTTTGAAGGCGAAAGCCTATATTATGATTTTTGATGAAGATTAGTATAAAATGACTTTGGCTATTTTATGGCCTATTACAAAGATTTGTATAAAATGGTTTTCGGTAATAATTATATATCGATGATATATTGATGGATTTATTAAACTCTATGAATTCACTCGGCGTTATCGCTGACCTTTTCTTTTAACATGTTTTATCTCAGGTACTTGAAGGTAATTCTCGGGAAGACATCAAGAATTCATGGCCCGCACTTAAATAATAATTTCCATTCAAATGGTTTGTAAAACCTGTACGAAATAATATGACTTGGGACCTATGTAAATTTGATATTTATGAATGGAAATGCTTTATTAATAAACGACGCGATTTTTATGCGTTGTCTATGATGTGAGTAATGTGCTATCCCGTAACACCAGCGAGTCTTCCGCTGTATTGAATTGTGTAAATTTGGGGGTGTTACATGACTCATCGCCCATACCCGTCCTACCCACCCATTTAACCCTATTCTAGCAGCACATTAACACAGTTCTCACTACAAAAATATAATCCATGAAAATCATGACTTTTGGATTAATACAACTATTGGAATCTAAAAATAGTATAGTGTTTTTAGACTTGGAAGGTACTGGGGTTGAAATTGAACACAATTGCTTAGAGTTGAGAACCTTTTATTTGTATAAAATAGTTTTCTAAGTACACGAGTGCTTATTATATATGTGAGGAAAACATATCAAAGGAATAAAAAAATCACAAAAATTTGATCACTTAAATCGATCAAGTTACTGATCAACTAATGATCACTAAGAGTGGAGTAGTAAGTTAGCAAAACAGGTCAACAGCTCAAGCTGGTCAGTCAAAGGGATATGGTTATGTGTAGTACGACAGTGAGGAAGGAGGTGCTAAAAAGCTATTGAGAAATTCAATGGCATAACTAAACACCAATGTCCCATACACCCTGCAAATAGTTTATGCCCTGGCACCATTAATAAACTGAAAGTGGCGGTGGCTCATAGTCTGCAGGCTTGATGCAATTGGGAAACAGATGACGACTGTCACCTTCATACCATGGATACTGCTCAAGATAGGCATCGACAATCTTCTCAAGCGGGTCAATCATATAAACTGGAATCAGATAGCCATTAGCTTTTTAAGAATCTTGTCAATTTGTTTCTTATCTAGTGAACCCATTACCGATCCTTCGACAGCAGGTAAAGACTGGAAAAATTGAAAGAAGCTGACGATGAAGATATAACATAAAACTAAGAACCTAAATAAACAAATGAAATATACTAAAAGTTACAGGCTTGAATGTCACACCTTCCTGTATTTCTTATCCTATTTTGGGGGCTTTTCACCCGTCAATTTTTTTGTCGAATTTCCCACCACTGGCAGTTGAAGTTTTTGCCATCCTGCTATATTTTGTAGTTCATTTTTGCTAGCTTTCTATGGTGCTGTTTGGGTCCCAGTTATACAGTAATGCAGTTGCAGCAAGTTGCAGCAAGTTACGGGTCATGGGACACTCAGTACACCTATGAGATTAAATAACAATTTAAGTCCGTGTTCATAAAGACACGTTAGAACTGACCATGATGCGATTCTTCAACCTCTTGGGCGTAAAAAGATATGTCTTAGTATTTCGGCTCTTATTGCTATGGATGCTTCTGCTGTGATCATCATTGGTATCAAATTTTGTAACCGTTTTCAATCTTAGACTTCGTTCTACCATGTCCAGGTCAGTAGCTGTTCCATTATCATCAGGTGGTGACTATTACTTGTATAAATGATACACAACAAGAATAAATAAACCGTTACTCTTACTACACTGGGAAGAGAATCTAACCCAATGCATCCCCACTTTTCAGCAGCCAATTTCTGTCATGAAATAAAAGAGTTAAGAATAGTACATTCACAAATAAAAAGTATCAATATAATCAAGATTTATCAAGTATAATAAGTTTTCCAGATCACTATAAGCAACCTTGTTATATCAAATCTTACCGATTACAAACAAATTACAACTTCGGTTGCAACCAAAAATTAACCATGACCGTGCCTTGGTACATGATGAATTCTGCTATGATATAAAAAAGAAATTAATTAAATAAAGCTAGTTCAGCAATGAACAATACATACCGATATAACTCTAACTATTTAATATATGGTATTAATTCCCTGATAACTAAAAGTAGTATCACAAGTCTTACCGGTTGCTCTACATGATCGTCCATAAAGACCGAGTCATTTTCCTCAACAATCAAGAGTTGACAAAACAAATTTTGTCGCTTAGGCACAACACGCATACCAGTTTTCAAGGAATTCCTTCTTGATTCATTATCTCTTCGATAACCAGTTGATCCCCACTAAAGATAGTAACTTAAGAAACTTTCTAGAGTCATAGAGAAAACCCACTCCAAAAGTCTCCAACCTATAGAGTTTCCCCTTACTGTTTAATAGTCCAGCTGTGAATCAAACAATAAATACATTATGTTTATTAATTCTTCAATTATCATACAATTTTGAGGATCCATTTGCTTTAGTTGAGTTCCCGACTAATTTAGGTGCAACCTTCAGCCACACAAGATTCAGTATTCGGTTGAATGAAAAACTTTGACACCTGGATCGTCTCAATACAGCCGGATAGAAAAATAAACATACGTATTTTTCAACACACAGCCAATGGTCAAAATAATGCCCAGTATAATGCTTTGCCCGGTTTCATCTGTCTCAACCCTTTTAAGTTTTAACGCATCCCTGTTTCATTTCCTTCTGTGCCGAGCAGCTCTCTTCCTTGGAAAAAAACCATGGGAACCGTGTCTTCGGTGATCAAAAAAATCAAATTACGTGAAACAGTAAAGGAATCTTTGAACAACGAAAAACACTGCCATATGATGATACCTTGTCCATGAATAGAAGTACTGTAAGCAAAAGATGAGAAAGTTTGAAATTCTCAATATTAAGTATTCATTAGTAAGTCTTTTGATGTTGTAAACTTACTACAAGACTTGAGATACATTCACATTACTTTATTTCTGGTCTGTCATCATTTACCGCTTGTCAAAGAAGCTTATCAAACGCCCCTTTTGGTAGTCAATTTTTCGGAAACGGGCTTGACCATAATGAAAACGCAAATTTTGTTTTCCTTCTAGACGAATACGATAATGAGAAGAAACATGTTCTCTATAAGCGTGAGGAGAAGGAAAGGATTGTTGGAATAATGATGAAGAATAGTGGTTGCTTCATGAAGAAGTGGTTTATTGAAAATCCATATTCACCTGCTATTCTTCTACACAAACGACAACAAAGAGCCATTAGAAATTAAGAGAACCAATGGTATTTTACGAAAATTAGTAAACCAAACCAATTAATAAATTTGACCGAGGTAAGGAAATGGAGTTTCCTGCCAAATCCACAAGGCTTCTTGCCTGTCCTTAGAAGAAAAAATTACATGTATCTGTTACGTACAAAATATCAGGTAACATGTGTCTAACTTTTTTGGTATGTTCGTACCTTTTTTTTAATACATTTTAGTATAGTATACTGTTAATATGACACTCTTGAATATTTTGACTCCGTGTTTCTAACTTATTCGGAATTGTTTCAAAAGAAATAAGATCATCAGACAGTTAATATCTAAACGAAGGTAACCTGCCACTGTTGTGCTGTAAATGGCAATCATTGTGGAAAATAAAAATAAATAAATTGAAGTTGATGTGCATAAATATGGTGTATTATGACTTTACCATCATAGACTATCCTCGACAATACAAAGGTTCACCATTTCTATAATCAAGTGAAAGTTGTTTCTCGCTTGTTCAACAAAATGTTCTTCTGATAGATTGTGAGCAGGGGGTTGACCTGTTTTAGCTTACATGTTGTTTGGGAACCTGCAACATAAAGGTGGAGGTCGTGTGTTCAAATCCTGTTGGTCATGGACCGGTTGGTGGGGGCCTTAGAGGGGGGAAACACACCTCTGTCCTTAGTTCTGATGGAATTGTTGACTACAGTGAAGCTGTAAATCCTACATAACTCCAAAGAGTGTGCAACTTTTTCTCACCCTATATTAAATTAGAAGCGCATTCATGGACATACTATCTAAACAGGAGTAATAAAAATTGAACTATACAAAAAAACGCCAACCCCATAATTTGACATGCCCAAAGTCATATGATACTCTGATGGTAGACCAATAACAGACATCAAAGTGAAGAGAATCCTGGTGATGCGTTTAGCCAGAGAACATTTGGAAGGTGGTATCCGAAATAAAAATAATGTAAATTGTGACATTCGTCAAATTTCCATCATTTAATTATTCGTGTAGTACGAGTATTTTAACTGCTTATCGACTAGTCGTTGTCATGAACGTGTTAATTTCTTTGCTTTGCGGACAAAGCCCTTTTTAGGGAGAGCATATGTAACATCTCTATGTTTCGCGACTATTTAGTTGAATGCAATACAAGTTGTGAGCGTGTTATGATGTGCCGTACGTTTTATTTGTTCTAGTTATTAAGATTTGATAACGTCTTGCACAATTGTCTTTTGTTTTGGGATCGTACGCTAAACAGTTTTGCTGTCGTGTTATGTCAGTCGTGTCTAAACCTAAATATGTTGAACCTGAGCCGAGTTTATCACTATCACAGCATGTGTATATAACTGATTATTTAAACCTTCAATTTTATTGTCAAAGCTTGTCATACAAGTGTCCCAAATCAGTCACAAGTCTACATTACACTTATAAACTTTATAGTTATTTGCCCCACTAAAGGACAACACATTTGCCTAGTTTACCCCTTTTGGGTATATCACAAGCAAGCATTTCCAGAATTTCACTAACCCTAGACTAATTATACAAGCTTATATACAAGTCCAAGGTAATGTCCAAAGTCCAAATACAAGTTATCACAAGTTATCACAGTCCAAAAATACAAACATTAAAATCTGCACAAGTCTTCACCATACAACTCCTGAGTAGAAATTTTGTTCCAGCCAACCTACACGCCTCGTCCGAACCTGCACAACCAAGAGCCTTCATTCTGTCCGAACCTGCAAAACCGAACGTAGCATCCCCTTTGTGAGTCTTTTGTCCTTTCGTTTTACTTTCGAAGTCTAGTTGTGCTTGTCTTTGTACGAACCTACGAATAAACGAAACCGCGGTTAGTCATTGAAATGAACTTATACTTTTAACCAAAAACAGTAAATTTCTAAACTTTTAAATACAAACATGTTTATGTTATCATCTTGCTGTCAACCAAACCGAGACCCATTTTAGACCAAATTGAGACCCGATTGAGACCAAACCAAGACTCGATTTTGAAACCAAACCGAGACCCAACTTAGAACCAAACCGAGACCATGTCCAACCAAAACAAGACTTCAATCATGAACCAACCCGAGACCCATGTTTAACCAAACCGAGACCCAATCAAGAACCAAACCGAGCACCAAAACAAACCAACCAAAGTCCTATTTTCTGCCAAATTAATTACCATTCTTACCAAACAAATCCAAATCTTAATCAAGCTTTCTTTTACAAGAAAACCTTAACCATGCCGCGTGTATATGGAAACCCCCAATCGAAACCCTAATTATGTAATATCTTTTTAAACATTTCATTTACATTGAGACATTTCAGAAACACCATCTAAACACGAGTAACATTCGATAATATAAAAACCCCCAATTTTCAGAAAACCCTAGATTTACTTTTATTAATTAAAATGCTAATTAAACCTAATCTAAACCCAAACCCCTTAATTAATTTAATTAAAAGTGAGTTTTACAAAAACCCCCAAATAACCGAAACCCTAATTTTTATAAATCGACTTTATATTAAAATTAGTTTGATTTTATAAATGGAAACATCAATTAATTACGTTTTAAACTGATTTTGATGAAAACCCCCAAATATTTCAAAACCCTAATTTTGTTTACTTTCAATCCGAGAATCATACGATTTATAACAAATATGTACAAATAAATTAAACCACTGATATTCATTAAATCAAAGATCAATTAATTTTTTTTTAAAAGGAATAAAGGAAAATAAACTTATCTTGATTTTTGGTATTTGATTTACGAACCGCAAGAAGAACACCATCAGAAAAACCCAAACGGTTGATGTGGGGATTAACCCACATCTCACGCGATATAAGAACCTCAAACCACCCATGTTTAATCTTATAACACAAACCGATTTGATGATAACCCTAGAAAGGGATAGAACCAATCTAGGTTTAGAGAGAGAGAGAGTTTGGAACGGTGGAGGAAATATCGAGAGAGGAGAGAGAGAGTCAACTCCAGTTATGGGGTTATGTGTGATAAACACACGCGTATACTCTTTTCGTTCCTTGTTTAATCCGCCAGTGGACCGGGCCGGGTCAATGACCCTTGGGCCGGTTTGCTGGGTAAATGTTTTGGACCCCCATTTTGGGCCTCATGAGTTTATTTGGTTTAAGTTAAAGCCCAAACGAAATTTAGTAAATTTAAGTTATGTTTTGACCCGTAAAACCCGACTCGTTAATAAACCGATTTTATTTAACGTACTTTTCAGTAAAATCGTATTTTCATAAAACGTATGGTTTCGTCAAGCACAATTAGGGTGTCGAGTCATTTAATCATACAAGTATTCGTATCGTAACTCGATTCTTAATTTAATTAGGTCGCGGCTAGCGTAACCGTACTCTCGAGCTATTTTATCTTCGTTCTCTTTGCTGAATTTACGAGGTGAGTTTATAGCCCCATACTTTACTATTTTCACTGCTTTTTGGGGTGAGACATTGCTTGATTTTAACGTTTGAACACAAGTGCATTTACTGATTTATCTATTAGTCTAAGTCCCACTAAAAACCCAGTTGCTTTGGCCCGTGAATCGTGAACCGTTAATTACTTTGTGTAAGCGCGAATGTTATGGATAGATCTATCGGGATTGACGTCCCTGTCTGTCTTGTCCAACAAGGGGACAAGCGGGCACAGTTTCATTTGAATCTGATATAGGATGTCGTGGGTTTAGGCATCTAGTTTGGGCTACATTTATATGATTATACTGCCGGTGTTGTTAACGCTTCGGTGTCACGAGCTTAGACTGTAATAAATACTTTTGGGATGACTTTGTATATGTTATATTGTCATCACATTTGGGAAAATCTTGTGGTTCATTAAACCTTTCAAACTAACTAAACCTATGAACTCACCAACTTTATGTTGACACTTTAGCAATGTTTTTCTCAGGTATTAAGAAGGAAGATGCTAAATGAGGTCTCATGCATTGCCGTCATTTCTTTGAAACAACGATCATTTGTACCATTTAAGAAAACTATGTTTTGTAACTGTATCCAGTTTATGCTTCCGCACTTTGTTAAAACAACTTATTTTATTAATTACAAGTGATCTATTTTTCCGAACGTCTCATGTAGAGGTCGTTCTTTGTGACTATGTGTGTATGATAATCATGACGTCACCACTCCCTTGTCGCCATTATACTCTGATATTTTGGGAGTTGTGACAGATTGGTATCAGAGCACTAGTTATAGAGAACTAGGTTGCATTAGTAATTCTAGACTATAACTGCTCTATGTTTAATCGATTATCATACAGATTGTAAGTATTAAGTATATGTAGATACATAAGTAATAAATGGGATACATGTGAATTAACAATTACGAGGTATATTTACATGGGTTACATGTGCAACAACAAAATCTGAATTATGTTATATGGGTTACATGTGGATTCAACAATGATTGCTATGTTATGTTAATGTCCTTTTTATGGACTAATTTTATGAGATATTTACACACCTTTATTTTGTTTATGATTACAGCGATGTCTTCATCCGATGAGTCCACGTCTACAGGAGCGTACTACAACCGTAGTTCGCAGTCGACCATCAGTTCATCAGTAGGACTACCTAGAGGATCGCCGTCAGGATATCCGTGGTACCGGATGGTTTCAGATGATGATGTAGAGAGAGAAGTTGAGGAAGTTCGTCATTCACCGATTCGTATTCCTGACGCATCAGCTGACGATGTGCTTAGCCTAGAAGGCGGGGGAGAGGATGACATGGACACTGACGTGGTGCAGTCACCAGGTCAGGCATCAGTGACTGGAGATGAGACGGTAGAGGAGACAGAGGATGATGGGATGGAGTTTACAGATGGGGAAGGAGAGCCTATGGAGGTCATAGACACTGAGAACCCTCCTACTGCATATGCTGCTACTCCTGAGGTTTCCCTAGCACACATCTCCTCATCTTCATCTGAAGACGAAGGAGAAAGGACTGCTATTCCTGCTCCAGCACCTGGTACTCTACCTTTCTACTATGTGAGACGACGTCTTCGGGGGAGAGCTTCTCGACCACCACTTTCACCTTACAGACCCCTCATACCTTTCACTGCCACTGACAGGCATGCAGCCCGCACACCTGCCAGTTCTGTCCCAGAGGCACCATTACTACTACCACCACCAGAGACTGTACCTGCAGTGTACCAGGAGATGCTTACTGACGCTGGTATCTCTACAGGACCGAGAGCTACGACTCCTATTCCTAGGAGAGCTACGTCGACGGTGGTGATGCTTGGGGCGGCAGATGGTTGTGTGACGACACGGTTGAACAGATTGGAGGATGCTGTAGAGGCTTTAGGTGAAGAGTACAATGAAGTGCAGGATAAGTTAGAAGCACTGACGAAGAAGAGTCCAGTCAGGGATGAGACAGTGTTGACAGTATGTGTGACCCGTCTACGAGGACAGCTTCTTACTGTTCTTGATCAGATGGAATCCATGCCAAACACTCGTCTTGAGGAGATTGAGAGCCTGATGACCCGTTGGGGAGTAGAGCCATTGGTGGAGACAGGCGGACTAGAGGCACCAGTGGATGACCCTGTTGCAGACTTGGATAAGAGGTTTAGAGCCGCTTGTCATGACACCGATGTTAGGTTGAGAGATTCCCAGGCTCGTGAGCTAGTGGTTGAGAGGAGGTTAGCAGAGTTGGAGAAGGAGCTTCATCAGCGCCGTGAGGGCACTAGTTAGATTTATTGTGTACCGTCGACCTATCCCTGTATGACCACTAAGCTTTGAAGTTTGTCTTAGCTAGTTGGTATTTTATTTTCTTTTATTATGTTATGACAAACTATGATGTACTATCAAACGATTCCATGAATGATATTATGAGTTGCAAATTGAGAGATTATTATATATTGTGTATTATATCTTGGAGCATTTCATAATTGTGTTGTGTGTGCCATGCATGTTATGTCTGGCAAAAACTTATTATCCTATTACCTTGTTAGATTATGGCGCCAGTTAGAAGATCCGAAACGCAAAATCCGCCAGCCGCTACCGGTGGAATTGACACTGCCCTGTTAAGCCAAATGATAGCCGAACGAGTGGCCGAGGCACTCGCGACCGCTGAAGCAAACCGTACAGCTAGCACACAGGAGGAGACCAACCAAGGAGCTACAAATGCTATTGCACGCACTTGTACCTACAAGGAATTTCGTGCAGTTACGCAAGTAAGTTTCCGAGGTACTGAAGGAGCAGTAGGATTAACCAGATGGTTTGAGAAGCTAGAATCTCAATTTGGGATCAGCAATGTCGCTGAAGCCGACAAGGTGAAGTTTGCGTCAAGCACGTTAGTGGATGGTGCTTTGACTTGGTGGAACGTCTATGCTCGTGCAGTGACCATTGACGTTGCCCAAGCGACGCCCTGGAGTGAATTTAAAGCTATGTTCGTGAGGAAATACTGTCCCCGAAATGAAGTCAAGCAGATGGAAGTTGAGCTGTGGAACCTAAAGGTCAAGGGTACTGCTCTTACTGCTTACAATCAGCGCTTTCAGGAGCTGATTTTGTTATGTCCTGAAATGGTGCCCAACGATGATCGATTGTTGGAGCGCTACATTGAAGGACTACCTTTGAGCATCAAAGGGAATGTGACTTCATCCAAGCCGACTGATTTGCACGAGGCAATCGACATGGCTCAGAGTCTGATGTACCAAGTGGTACAGGAGTTGGGAGAAAATACTGGGGATAAAAGAAAGTGGTCTGGCAACCACTACAACAGCAATACCAACAACAACAACAACCCAAGCAACTACAACCAGAACAAGCGTCAAGAAGTAGCAAGAGTGTTCGCTGCTGGACAAGGAAATACTGGGAACTACGCTGGGAGACTACCTTTCTGCGGAAAATGTGGTCGACACCACGAAGGAGCATGTCCCCCTACGTGCTACAATTGTGGGAAGGCGGGACATAAGGCAAAGGAATGCCGAGCACCACCTCGTGCTACTAATCAAAGAGGACCTGGAACGCAAGGTGGCCAAGGAGCAAATGTCACTTGCTTCGGATGTGGAGAGAAAGGTCACTACAAGAACAAATGTCCGAGCGGTGGAAACCAAGGTCGTAATAACCAGATTCGAGGGAATCAAAATCAGAACCAAGGGAACCAGAAGCAGAATCAAGGGAACCGAGGAGGGAATAACCGAGCCACAACTAGTACTCCTGGAGGATTCACGGCACCTAGCAAAGTGTATCATCTCTGTGCTGAAGCTGCTGTGCAAGACAACAATGTTGTGACTGGTACGTTCCTAGTCAATAACAACTATGCTTCAGTACTATTTGATTCTGGTGCGGATAGGAGTTTTGTGTCGTCTATATTTAGTGAACGCCTAAATGTTACCCCTACTGCGTTAGACGTTAAGTATAATGTAGAATTAGCCGATGGGAAGTCAGTAACCACCGACGTTATACTGAAAGGATGTAGTGTAAGGCTACAAGGTCGTTCGTTTAGTATCGACCTACTCCCTATAGAATTGGGAAGTTTTGACGTCATCATTGGAATGGATTGGATGTCGAAGCATCACGCAGAGATTGTATGTCATGAGAAGTGTGTCCGTGTTCCTTATGGAAACGACGTACTCGTCATACAAGGCGAAAGAAGTGGTGTGAAGAATGGATCAAGATTGGAAGTCATCTCATGTATCAGGACCCAAAGATACATTGAGAAGGGATGTCCGGTATTCTTGGTTCAAGTAACACAAACGGAAGGAGAAGAAGATCGCGAGAAGAAGGTGGAAGATGTACCGATCGTTAGAGACTTTCCGGACGTATTTCCAGAGGATTTACCCGGACTACCACCAGCACGGCAAGTGGAGTTTCACATCGAGCTTACACCAGGAGCCGCGCCTGTTGCTAGAGCCCCATACCGCCTAGCACCGGCCGAGATGACAGAGTTAGCTGAACAGATAAAGGAACTTTCTGACAAAGGTTTCATTAGACCAAGTTCCTCACCCTGGGGAGCGCCAGTCTTATTTGTCAAAAAGAAAGATGGATCCTTTAGAATGTGTATCGATTACCGAGAATTGAATAAGCTAACGATAAAGAACCGCTACCCATTGCCGAGGATTGACGATCTTTTCGACCAATTGCAAGGATCTAGCATATACTCGAAGATCGACTTAAGGTCAGGATATCATCAACTAAGGGTTAGAGAGGAAGACGTTCATAAAACGGCTTTTAGAACCCGATACGGACACTACGAGTTCCAAGTTATGCCTTTTGGTTTGACAAACGCACCTGCGGTATTCATGGATCTCATGAACCGAGTTTGTAAACCATACTTGGACAAGTTTGTGATTGTATTTATCGATGACATCCTTATCTATTCTCGTAATGAAGAAGAGCACAAGGAGCATTTGAAGACCATATTAGAGTTGCTAAGGAAGGAGAAGTTATATGCAAAGTTTTCCAAATGTGAGTTTTGGATAAACACAGTGCAATTCCTTGGTCATGTGATCGACAGCAGTGGTATTCACGTTGATCCTGCTAAGATCGAGGCTGTAAAGGATTGGGCGACTCCAACAACACCCACGGAGATCCGTCAATTCTTAGGTCTTGCTGGTTACTATAGGAGATTCATTGAAGGTTTCTCTAAGATAGCTAAACCAATGACGGAATTGACTCAAAAGGATAAGAAGTTTGAGTGGAAGGAAGAGCAAGATTTGGCATTCCAGACGTTGAAGCAGATGTTGTGTGAAGCACCGATACTAGCCCTACCTGAGGGTAATGAAGACTTTGTGGTGTATTGTGATGCATCCATAAAAGGGTTAGGTGCAGTACTGATGCAAAGGACTAAGGTCATAGCTTACGCATCAAGACAACTAAAAGTGCACGAGAAAAATTACACAACTCATGACCTAGAGTTGGGAGCAGTGGTGTTTGCCTTGAAGATTTGGAGACACTACCTTTATGGTACTAAGTGTGTTGTATTCACTGACCATAAGAGTCTACAACATATTTTGAACCAAAAGGAACTCAACATGAGACAACGACGTTGGCTAGAGTTGCTCAGTGATTATGATTGCGAGATCCGTTATCACCCAGGCAAGGCAAATGTCGTGGCCGACGCTTTGAGTCGAAAGGAGAGAGTTCTTAGGTGAAGGCTTTGGTGATGACCATTGACTTAGACCTTCCATCCTTAATTCTCAAGGCTCAGAAAGAAGCAGTCGAGGAAGAAATGCTTAAGACTGAAGATGTTGGAGGAATGATGAAGAAGTTGGAAGCACGTTCGGATGGAACGTTATGCCTTGATAATAGGAGTTGGTTACCATGCCATGGCGACCTACGACCCTTGATTATGCATGAGTCGCATAAGTCAAAGTACTCCATACATCCGGGATCTGATAAAATGTATCATGATCTGAAGATGTTGTATTGGTGGCCGAACATGAAGGCGGACATTGCTACATACGTTAGCAAGTGTTTGACTTGTGCCAAAGTCAAAGCCGAACATATGAAACCATCAGGATTATTGGTCCAACCCGAACTGCCAGAATGGAAGTGGGAAAGGATCACTATGGATTTCATTACCAAGCTACCAAAGACCGCAGCCGGATTCGACACGATTTGGGTAATCGTCGACCGACTCACCAAATCGGCTCATTTCCTACCCATCAAGGAGACTGATGGAATGGATAAGTTAGCAAGGACATACCTGGAGGAAGTAGTCACGAAGCATGGTGTGCCTGTGTCTATAATCTCCGACCGAGACAGCCGATTTACTTCGCAGTTTTGGAAGTCACTGCAGAAGGCATTGGGAACGCAGTTGGATATGAGCACCGCGTATCATCCCCAGACCGACGGTCAAAGTGAACGGACCATTCAAACCTTAGAAGATATGCTGAGAGCCTGTGTGATTGACTTTGGAAATAGATGGGATAGACACCTACCTTTGGTGGAATTCTCATATAACAATAGTTATCACACTAGCATAAAGGCAGCGCCATTCGAGGCACTGTATGGTAGGAAGTGTCGTTCACCCGTGTGTTGGGCAGAGGTCGGTGAAGCACAACTCACTGGACCTGAGATCATACACGAGACTACTGAGAAGATCTTCAAGATTAAGAGCCGTATGCAAGCCGCAAGAGATCGACAGAAGAGTTATGCTGATATGAGACGCAAACCTCTTGAATTTGAAGTTGGTGACAAAGTCATGTTGAAGGTCTCACCTTGGAAAGGTGTGATTCGCTTTGGAAAGCGTGGAAAGTTAAACCCTCGTTACATTGGACCCTTCAAGATCATAGAAAGGATTGGCCCCGTAGCCTATCGTTTGGAATTACCCCAAGAACTTAGCCGAGTGCATAATGTGTTCCACATTTGCAATCTGAAGAAATGCTTAGCCGACGAAGCACTCGTTATCCCTTTGGAGGAGATTCAGCTCGACGACAAACTCAACTTCGTAGAGGAACCCGTAGAAGTCATGGACCGTCAAGTTAAACAACTCAAGCAAAGCCGTATACCGATTGTGAAAATCCGATGGAACGCGCGTAGAGGTCCAGAATACACGTGGGAACGTGAAGATCAATTCAAAAGCAAGTATCCTCATCTTTTCGTTAACCAACCTACTACAACAACGTCTTGATTTCGTGACGAAATCTCTAAAACATGGGAATACTGTGACATTCGTCAAATTTCCATCATTTAATTATTCGTGTAGTACGAGTATTTTAACTGCTTATCGACTAGTCGTTGTCATGAACGTGTTAATTTCTTTGCTTTGCGGACAAAGCCCTTTTTAGGGAGAGCATATGTAACATCTCTATGTTTCGCGACTATTTAGTTGAATGCAATACAAGTTGTGAGCGTGTTATGATGTGCCGTACGTTTTATTTGTTCTAGTTATTAAGATTTGATAACGTCTTGCACAATTGTCTTTTGTTTTGGGATCGTACGCTAAACAGTTTTGCTGTCGTGTTATGTCAGTCGTGTCTAAACCTAAATATGTTGAACCTGAGCCGAGTTTATCACTATCACAGCATGTGTATATAACTGATTATTTAAACCTTCAATTTTATTGTCAAAGCTTGTCATACAAGTGTCCCAAATCAGTCACAAGTCTACATTACACTTATAAACTTTATAGTTATTTGCCCCACTAAAGGACAACACATTTGCCTAGTTTACCCCTTTTGGGTATATCACAAGCAAGCATTTCCAGAATTTCACTAACCCTAGACTAATTATACAAGCTTATATACAAGTCCAAGGTAATGTCCAAAGTCCAAATACAAGTTATCACAAGTTATCACAGTCCAAAAATACAAACATTAAAATCTGCACAAGTCTTCACCATACAACTCCTGAGTAGAAATTTTGTTCCAGCCAACCTACACGCCTCGTCCGAACCTGCACAACCAAGAGCCTTCATTCTGTCCGAACCTGCAAAACCGAACGTAGCATCCCCTTTGTGAGTCTTTTGTCCTTTCGTTTTACTTTCGAAGTCTAGTTGTGCTTGTCTTTGTACGAACCTACGAATAAACGAAACCGCGGTTAGTCATTGAAATGAACTTATACTTTTAACCAAAAACAGTAAATTTCTAAACTTTTAAATACAAACATGTTTATGTTATCATCTTGCTGTCAACCAAACCGAGACCCATTTTAGACCAAATTGAGACCCGATTGAGACCAAACCAAGACTCGATTTTGAAACCAAACCGAGACCCAACTTAGAACCAAACCGAGACCATGTCCAACCAAAACAAGACTTCAATCATGAACCAACCCGAGACCCATGTTTAACCAAACCGAGACCCAATCAAGAACCAAACCGAGCACCAAAACAAACCAACCAAAGTCCTATTTTCTGCCAAATTAATTACCATTCTTACCAAACAAATCCAAATCTTAATCAAGCTTTCTTTTACAAGAAAACCTTAACCATGCCGCGTGTATATGGAAACCCCCAATCGAAACCCTAATTATGTAATATCTTTTTAAACATTTCATTTACATTGAGACATTTCAGAAACACCATCTAAACACGAGTAACATTCGATAATATAAAAACCCCCAATTTTCAGAAAACCCTAGATTTACTTTTATTAATTAAAATGCTAATTAAACCTAATCTAAACCCAAACCCCTTAATTAATTTAATTAAAAGTGAGTTTTACAAAAACCCCCAAATAACCGAAACCCTAATTTTTATAAATCGACTTTATATTAAAATTAGTTTGATTTTATAAATGGAAACATCAATTAATTACGTTTTAAACTGATTTTGATGAAAACCCCCAAATATTTCAAAACCCTAATTTTGTTTACTTTCAATCCGAGAATCATACGATTTATAACAAATATGTACAAATAAATTAAACCACTGATATTCATTAAATCAAAGATCAATTAATTTTTTTTTAAAAGGAATAAAGGAAAATAAACTTATCTTGATTTTTGGTATTTGATTTACGAACCGCAAGAAGAACACCATCAGAAAAACCCAAACGGTTGATGTGGGGATTAACCCACATCTCACGCGATATAAGAACCTCAAACCACCCATGTTTAATCTTATAACACAAACCGATTTGATGATAACCCTAGAAAGGGATAGAACCAATCTAGGTTTAGAGAGAGAGAGAGTTTGGAACGGTGGAGGAAATATCGAGAGAGGAGAGAGAGAGTCAACTCCAGTTATGGGGTTATGTGTGATAAACACACGCGTATACTCTTTTCGTTCCTTGTTTAATCCGCCAGTGGACCGGGCCGGGTCAATGACCCTTGGGCCGGTTTGCTGGGTAAATGTTTTGGACCCCCATTTTGGGCCTCATGAGTTTATTTGGTTTAAGTTAAAGCCCAAACGAAATTTAGTAAATTTAAGTTATGTTTTGACCCGTAAAACCCGACTCGTTAATAAACCGATTTTATTTAACGTACTTTTCAGTAAAATCGTATTTTCATAAAACGTATGGTTTCGTCAAGCACAATTAGGGTGTCGAGTCATTTAATCATACAAGTATTCGTATCGTAACTCGATTCTTAATTTAATTAGGTCGCGGCTAGCGTAACCGTACTCTCGAGCTATTTTATCTTCGTTCTCTTTGCTGAATTTACGAGGTGAGTTTATAGCCCCATACTTTACTATTTTCACTGCTTTTTGGGGTGAGACATTGCTTGATTTTAACGTTTGAACACAAGTGCATTTACTGATTTATCTATTAGTCTAAGTCCCACTAAAAACCCAGTTGCTTTGGCCCGTGAATCGTGAACCGTTAATTACTTTGTGTAAGCGCGAATGTTATGGATAGATCTATCGGGATTGACGTCCCTGTCTGTCTTGTCCAACAAGGGGACAAGCGGGCACAGTTTCATTTGAATCTGATATAGGATGTCGTGGGTTTAGGCATCTAGTTTGGGCTACATTTATATGATTATACTGCCGGTGTTGTTAACGCTTCGGTGTCACGAGCTTAGACTGTAATAAATACTTTTGGGATGACTTTGTATATGTTATATTGTCATCACATTTGGGAAAATCTTGTGGTTCATTAAACCTTTCAAACTAACTAAACCTATGAACTCACCAACTTTATGTTGACACTTTAGCAATGTTTTTCTCAGGTATTAAGAAGGAAGATGCTAAATGAGGTCTCATGCATTGCCGTCATTTCTTTGAAACAACGATCATTTGTACCATTTAAGAAAACTATGTTTTGTAACTGTATCCAGTTTATGCTTCCGCACTTTGTTAAAACAACTTATTTTATTAATTACAAGTGATCTATTTTTCCGAACGTCTCATGTAGAGGTCGTTCTTTGTGACTATGTGTGTATGATAATCATGACGTCACCACTCCCTTGTCGCCATTATACTCTGATATTTTGGGAGTGTGACATAAATGTTCTTTGGGTTGGCTTTTTTGGATTGGGCTTGGGTTATTTCTTATGGGCTGCGACTTTTCAGCTGATACGATAATAAAAACCACCCGGTGGACTGCCGGACCAGCATACCGTGAAAGTACCAACATACAAATAACAGAATACCGGTGAACACTAAACAACAATCCAAAAGTGCTCTAACCCCATTTAGCAGACAATGCGCTTCACTTATTGAATTATGTAGGTTGCTTGAATTTGTCCTTCACTGTCTTTTTCTACATATTCTCCTTGTTCCCTCCATGAATTGGTGGGTGTTTTGAAGAAAAAGCCATTCAACAAGTAGAGTTAATTGATCTTATGAAACACCAAAATATAAGAGCCAATCTCTGAGCACTATACAGCAAAGGAAAGATACACAATACTTTTCTTTATGTGATTCTTTTGAGTAGAGATGCATAACTTGTCTTCTTTGCAGAGGACACTTGTTGCAGGCTTACAGCCACTTCGTCTTGGATGTCCTTTTGTTGTGTTTTGTGTTCCTGCATAGTACAATGTTTTAGTCATAATTCTTAAAAAACTATAGACATATCTAATAGATAAACATATGTTTCACATTTCAAACGATAACATGCATGGTAGCAGAAACGACATCTATCAGCGTCCAAGCATCAGAGTGAGCATCGAGTCACAAATTGCTCAAATACCCACAACCCCTTCACGACGTTGTAAATTACCCTTTCTAGAAAGTGGCATAACTTATGCATAATAATTCACCATGAATGATAAATAAGCAACCCATTTAGGACCAGTGTTGTTATCTTTTCTAACTCATATCCTAGCATTTGAATAATCATCTTAATCTGTTAGACCTTTGTAGGTTATCACAGTTAGAGAACCATCTATATTTGTAAGCACCGATTATGGTGGGCCCGTAATAAGAATCATATAAGAGTCAGATAAAAATATATGAATATGAAATACTTAAAGGAAGATTTGCCTTGAGTGATTGGTCTTCGTTCCAAAGAAATATGTAATCATAAAGAGACACAAAACATCGATGCATAAATTCTTTTTGCAATCAAATGTCAAATAAAACTCGTCCCCTTTGATGTAAAGGGCTAAGAGAGTAGAAGATAAGAAAAGAAAAAGGGTATGCGGATCATATCTGATTGCACTCTTCCATATACGATGGGTCTGCAATGCAGCATATAAGTAAAGTAGGAGCTTGTGTATAAAAATACCAACTCTCTAAGACAAAATAGAGGATACAGTCACTTACACGGCTCGTGTTTTTCACATTGGGTCTTATTGCGTTAGTCATGCTTGTTGTCCAGCTAGATACGTTCGAGACGGTAGCATATCCAATGCATGAGCTTGGTGAATCCATATTTGTAGCAGCTAGGAAGAATGTGTGGAGTCTTCCTGGTGTGGAAAAGATTGGGATGGGTCAGTTGATTGGACCCAATGATATGCTCAATGAACCAAAGTCTGGAGTTATGTACACAGATTGTCATGACGGATGGATCAAGCGTGTAACCTTAAACGACTGTTGTTGATTCTGTTGAGAATTTTGGGTTGATAAGTTTCCTAACAACATCGGAAAGAGCTAGAGGTCCGATGAAGGCAGTGCAAATCGAAAGCCATAAAGATCTAAGCCTTTCTCTCGATATTCCTGGAGTACCACTCCTGCATGTTTATGATATTCCCTTTGTTTCATTTGATAAAGAAAGCAACTCATACACGCATATCATTAACACTCAAGTTATTAATTCTACCATTACATGCCAAAATCTTCAATGTTCAACTTTTATTTAACTAAATACGCTTGCGTTATAACAACAATGATAGAAAGAAAATGAAATTTATGTGTTGCTCATTTCAAGGGAGAATAGAAGAAGAGTGTGTGACGACTGCAAGGTCCTCCTGACGCCTGATGCAATCAGTTCTTAAATAAGCAATTTTTACTAAAAAGAACGGTTAGTGTGCAAAGAGTGTACATGATTACCTCTAGGGAGATCGGTTAACCATTTTCGTCTTTATAAGAAGTTTAAAAACAAAAAACGTAAGATCCAAATCAAGTTTCCACGATATCTCTTTTGTTACTGATATATTGTAAATGAATATAAATACTACTATGAGATATGAAATACCAGACGCAACAGAAAGAGCCTTTCACATACTGACGACAACTACGCCACACTATGCCCTCACTGCAATGAGCCATCGGAGACTGTTGATTAGATAGATGACGTGGAGGTCCTCAGTGATCAGAGCCTCAACTACCACCATATCGCCACATTAATACCTCATATCAGGGCTTCCAATCACAATTCCATATCATCCACCACCTACAAAAAAAGAAAAGAAAAAAAGGGTCGTATCTTATAACTCTTGAAAAGATAAAAACTTAAAAAACATATACATACAAATATCTAAAAGATATATTTATACGAGTTTTGAGAAGAAAATACATGAGGATAAAAAATAGTTAAATAAATACATGAAGATCAAACAAAAAGTATAGTTGCAATAAGGTTTTGAGAGAAAATATACCTTTCAGGTCAAACATAGAAGATGATAAACCTCAAAAAACTGTTCATCAATACAGTTTTGAATTATTAGGGTTTTAAGAAAAAAACATACCACATTAGTGTTTGAATTAATCTAACAAAGTTGAATTAACCTGCAAAACAAAAAATACAGTACAATAATTACAAATATAACGCTGATAAGATTATTTTTGTTTACTAACCCCTGGTATAAATTTGTATATTGCAAAAATCACTGATTATTGTGACTTTCCATCTTAATATCAGAGGCTTAGGTCTAAACTTCAATCGGATCACAAACTTAAATGCCCTTGACGAAATCAAGCCCCGTGAAACACAAACATACGCTTTGATTTTAGCAGAAAGCTCCACTTGAAAGTGGTTTGTGGTTATCAAAAAGAATATTGTGTAACCCATGGAAAAAACATTCAAGTAGGTTATGTGAGATAAACAACAATAATACAAATACATACAAAAAAAAATCAAAAATATTATTATTAGGGTTTTAAGAAAAAACATACAACATTAGGGTTTGAATTAATATAGCAAAGTTTAATTAACCTGGAAAACAAAAAATACAGTTTCAATAGGGTTTGAGATTAGGATGAGAAAAAAGAGACGCCCCTTATTTTTATGTGTGTTGGTTTTGAGGTACCGTTATCTTTATAAAAAAAGATCGTAATACGAAATGTGTGTATGTTTGGATGTATTATGTTGTTCTAATTTTAGAGTATATCTTGATGTATATGAATAACATTGTTATTTTTTTTACTTTATTAATATTATTTTGGATAGGAAATCATCAAATGTACTCTGGCTTAGTGGTAAACCTGCTTAGTTGTTAACAATAAGGTCACGAGGTCAAACCTTGCATTTGACATCTTTTTTACATATTTCCGAATATCTTTATCAAAACTAAGTTTTAAAACGCGATTTTCAAACTGCGTTTCCCAAAACGTGATTTTCAAAATAGTTGTGATCTCAAATAATTAAAAACGTGGGAAATTGAAATATTTTAGGGATTTGTGAAATACTATTAGTTTAGAGGTGTCATGTCACATATGATTGGGATTAGGGGTGTGGTTTCAAATCGTAATTATACCTATATATAATATAAAGATATATATATATATATATATATATATATATATATATATATATATATATATATATATATATATATATATATATATATATTGTTGTCCCTTTTATATGAATGATATAAGACGAATTATTAAGAAAGAAAGGTAGAAATGAGATGAATTTTAGAGAGAGAAACTAGAGAGAGAAAAGAGAGAGAAGTGTGTGAACTTGGTGAGATTAGATTAGAGAGAAGTGAGAAATACAAATGACCATCCACCCTCCTAACATGCTAGGAGGGTAGTATATATAGTCCACCCACATGCGGGCTTTAATGGACTATATATTGGGCCGGGCTTGTATTTTGGACTTTAACTAGTTTAAATCCAAGCCCGTGAATCACGACTAAATAACTACTTATTACAACGTTCTAATAAATAATACAATAGAAACCTATGACCGAACATTCTTGTTTGACTCAATATTTTGAGGCTAACAATCTCCCCCAATGTGAGGTCATTCCTCTTTGATATTTGGATTCCAATGGAGATTTATGAATTTCGTCATAAATGAGTCTTGAACGTGTAACAGTAGTTTTGTTCCTTCATGCTGTGATCTTTGAGCCTTTGTCGTTGTCTTTCGACTTTGTCTTTAAGTCTTGAGATCTTCAAATCATCCTTGACTTGTCATTGCCATCTTGCGATCTTGTGTCTTTGTCCACATGCTCACACTATCAATTGTTGGATAAGTCTTTGGGCACGAATATGTGGTTGTGAATCTTTGACTTTGCTGAGTACACCGTGACGCCACCTTCTCGAGACAAAACATAGACACGGACTGAATGGCTTTGACATTCGTCCTAAATCGGTAGCGTTTTACCTCCGGTCGGTGAAGACCGTTATACGATATTAAATATCGTACCTGTGATCAGGTAGATTAAGAATCTCCTTGACAGGGTTTCGCGACTGTACTAGCCGTTCTCTTTACTCGACCGTCTCAAAGCAAGACTGCGAACATAAAGAGTGAATCAATTGGATAATTATCCGCTTGATTAAAGTCGTCAATTCAAGTTCCTGGAACAAGTTTGATTCATAAAGAATCTTACCATTGTTGCTTTCCAGTTGACACAAGTTTGATTCATAAGAATCTCACAAGTTACCTACCGTAGCGCTGTTTGATGTTGACGCTAGAAGGATTTCCATTCGTCACTGTGAATATTAATAAATATCACTCTGAATGTTCTGGCAAGACCATAAAGATATTGCGTAGAAACCTGAAACGAGTTTGAATCAATTCAGAATCAAACCACTGTTGCTTTTCAGTTTTACATATGTTCAATTCATAAAGAATCTTGCATATGACCTACCGCAGTGCTGTTTGATGTTAACACTGGAAGGATTTCCACTCATCATTGTGAATACTAAGTAGTATCACTCTGAGTGTTCTGGCAAGACCATAAAGATATTGCGTAGGACTCTCTTGATCTTCATCCGTGTGTCCTAACGAGATTTGATTGATCTCTTGGCTCTAGACTCGATTTGTGCACTTTTAGTGGTTGGAGGCTGGAGCAGATGCCACCTATTCAATATCAACTATCTCGGAGTGAGAAAGTCAATAGAAGTCGTGTTGATCTCCGTGACAATAAAACAAACTTCTTTTGAGAGAAGTCTGAGTAGCTAGGAAAGGGTTGTGTTTCACATCACTGGGTCCATGATGAGTTTGTCTTCATGATGAGTTGACCCGGTTTCTGCCTAAGTTGTATGGAGGGCTTCTTTCTTTACACCCTTTATCCTTACATTTCTTTTTCATTCTTCAACCCCTTCAATGCTTACCAAGACATCATTACTAACACCTTGTTGTGATTGTTCCAGTGCTAGCATCAGTACTTAGTCGGCATTCAGCTACGTTCACATTCTACTCCATCTTTCCTAAGGACTTCTAATAATCTATTGGATTGTCCCTGGGAAGATCCCTCCGGTTCTGGTTGGATCATAGGACTTAAACCTAACCACCCTTTTGACACCAATAACGTCGTGAAATTAAAGATGTTGTGGGTATTTGATCGTAACCATGAAAACCACTTTAAATTCTAACAAAGTGTTTGAAAAATATTTAACACCTTGCTAGTTTTGTCGTTTTAGAAAAGCTCCCCCTTCACATGTGCATCGATAATCGAAAGTGTTTCGCACATGTAGGTAAGAGTTAAAGTGCTTGAGTCTTATATTAGATCACATTTTAATCACATTTTCTCCCCCTATCTCTAATATATAAAATCTTTTGATATTAGAGATACCAAATTTGATTAAAATATATTTTGAAAAATAGTCTTGAAATCTCCGGGAGAAAGATGTGTTAATCTTTTGCATGAAGTTTAAAATGCTCCCCCTCAAAAATTGATCCAATGGAATTGTCATTACGAGGATGTGATCCACATTAAACTTTTGAGGATAGGAGTTGTTGAACACACAATTTTTGAAAGATTTTGAATATCATTGAGAAATTCTTGAAAAAATTGTGTTCAACGCTTTTTGAAAAATCAATTCTTTTTGACGAAAAGGTTTTTCTAAAGCATAAACTTGAGTTCATAGACTTTGAATGTCTTGACGAATCCACTCAAGTGTAAGAAGATTTAACTTCTTTTGCTAAGGGTAAGAGTACAAAAGCGTACACTCCCCCGTGAATTTAGATCCGGGTTGCAATCTGAAAGTGATTACAAGCCATTGTGTTGAGCTCAAAACGTTGAATGTTTTGTGACAAGCTCAACCCAAGATAGATTGGTCTACCCGTTGTTGGAAATATTGTCCAAAATAGACAATTTCCTTTTGAAAAAAAAATAGAAATGACATGTTTTGAAAAATATTTACAACTTTCATTCGAGCTTTATGTACACACCCGTGTCGTTATTGAGCGACATTTCTAGGTACGTCCATATTATCGATACTGAAAGACATGTCGAGAAGAATATTTTTTGGATTATCAAAGATTTTTTTTTTAATTTTGTATTTTCTTTTTCATTAATATTTACAGGTAGATGTTTGATAGATGAATCAAGCAGGCTTCTTTGCCAGAACCTCCAGTTCTGCTGGAGTCAAACATCTCATACCAATTTGCCTAACTAGATACGCAAACCTCTCTTTCGAAAGAGCTTTTGTAAACAAGTCAGCTAATTGGTAATCAGTTCCAACAAAGTATAATTCAACAATACCCTTTTCAACTTGTTCCTTAATGAAGTGATATCTGACATCAATGTGCTTCGTGCGGGAATGCTGAACCGGATTGCAGGAGATGGCTATGGCCGATTTTGAGTCACAGTACATAGGTACTTTATCAAAATGGAAGCCATAATCCGTGAGTTGTGTTCTCATCCAAAGAACTTGAGCACAACACGCAGATAGAGACACATACTCCGCTTCGGCTGATGACAGTGACGTGCAATCCTGCTTCTTGGAAGACCATCCCACAAGCTTGTCTTGACCTAGAAATTGTGCACCACCAGAAGTACTTTTACGTGTATCAAGACACCCTGCATGATCAGAATCTGAATAGGCCGTTAGAAAGAAACCGGTTTCCCTCGGATACCAGAGTCCCATGTGAATGGTATTCTTAAGGTACCGAAAGATCCGTTTAACCTCCTTGAGGTGCTTTTCAGTGGGTCGTGCTTGATATCGTGCACAATAGCATGTAGCATGATGTATATCAGGTCTGCTCGCTGTCAAGTACATGAGGGACCCGATCATGGAACGATATCTCGTTTGATCTATGGGTAAACCCTCCAAATCAGCATCTAGGGATGTGGTTGATAATGGTGTCCCAACGGGGTCACATGATGTCATACCATGCTTTTTGATTATCTCTTGACAATACTTAGCTTGGTTAATAAAGATACCACTTGGGGATTGGTGAACTTGAATTCCTAGAAAGAATTTTAGTTCGCCCATCATAGACATTTCAAATCTGCTGTGCATTACTTTTTCAAACCATTTTGAAAGTTTTGGGTTTGTAGACCCGAAAATAATTTCATCAACATAAATTTGCACAAGCAGAATGTCATCCCCATATTTATAAGTGAACAAAGTTAGATCAATGGAACCTTTTGAGAAACCTTTGGAGACCAGAAATTCCGAGAGTTCGTCGTACCACGCCCTTGGAGCTTGCTTGAGTCCATAAAGTGCTTTGTGGAGACGATACACCTTGTCAGGATAATGAGGATTGACGAATCCTTCCGGCTGCGTGACATAAACTTCTTCCTTCAAAGGACCGTTAAGAAACGCCGTCTTTACGTCCATACGATGAATCCCTTATGTGCAGCATAGGCAAGGAAAATCCTGACCGCTTCCATTCGAGCTACTGGTGCAAATGATTCTTCAAAATCAATACCCTCTTTTTGTCCATACCCTTTAGCCACTAGCCTAGATTTATTCTTGATGATCGTGTTCTCTTCATCCATCTTGTTTTTCCAGATCCATCGAAGATTTAATGGTTTTACATCGTATGGTCTGTCAACAAGTTCCCAGACTTTAAGTCTTTCAAATTGTTGAATTTCATCCGTCATCGATTCAATCCAAGCATGATCATCCAAGGCTTCTTTGATGTTTTTCGGTTCGGCTGAACTCACGGCGAGTGCGAACATACAAACATCGCCATCGGTGTGAAGCTGTCGTCTTGTACGAACGGGCTGTGAAGGGTTTCCAATTACATGAACCAAAGGATGATCTCGGGTCCAATGATGTGTTGAAGGATGTCGTTGATAGAACGTATGCATATTTGACGGATCAACATGGCGAGTAAAAGACTCTCCAGTTTCGTGTACCGGTGTACCGAATGGGTTGATGAATTCGTCTTCGTCAGATAATGCATTGTCTGCTTGATTTGTGTTCTCTGGAGCAATGACAGTAGTTGTGGATGTTGTAGGATCGATTGTTGAAGTGATATTCTGAGGAGGTAAATCTGCAGCAACCCGTGTTGAAGTAGATGAAGTTGTATCTTGTTGTTGACGATGATCGGTTTCATCATTCTTATCATGAGTGACAGCGGAAGACTTCGATACAACTTGTTTCTCCCCCGTGAAATATTCATCATTGATTGGTCCATACAACATTTCCAACTCTTCAATGGTCGTGTCGACTGTCATATCAGCTCTAGGAACATTCTCTGGAACCAGCGTTGAACTTGACGGTTCATTGCTGTGGTCTTGAGTTCCGAGTTCCGTGCGGTTGTGAACGGAAGTCGTTTGTCCTTGTGGATCGGGACTTAAACTGCTTTGTTCAAGTGCCATTTCTTGAGATTCATCAAATCGGATGTGAATTGCCTCGACAATCAATTTTGTTCTTTTGTTGAACACTCTATATCCCTTAGACTGAGTTGCATATCCCACAAGAATACATGCATCACCTTTTTCTTTCATCTTATCCAAATTTTCACCATCTCGTATAATGTAACAAATACATCCAAAAAGATGAAGGTGTTTGAGTGAAGGTTTACGATCATGAATTATGTGATATGGTGTCTTTTCGTGTCTTGGGATAATTAAGGAGCGGTTTTGTGTGTAGCATGCGGTTGACACGGCTTCGGCCCAAAAGTACAGTGGAAGTTTTGAAGCAGATAGTAATGTTCGAGCAGCTTCAACCAAAGTACGGTTTCGTCTTTCAACAACGCCGTTTTGTTCGGGTGTTCGAGCAATAGATGTTTCATGTTCAATCCCTTCGGCTTCAAAATACTTTCTCATATTTGAATTCAAAAATTCTGTACCTCTGTCAGTACGAACCACTTTAACTTGAGCTTGAAGACCACGTTGTATCAATTTAAGGAAGCTAATGAGAACATCAGGTGTTTCATCCTTGGACCTCAAGAAGTGAGTCCATGTGTACCTTGAGTAATCATCAACGATGACAAGAATATATTTCTTTCCATTGATACTCTGAACACGCATGGGACCACACAGATCCATGTGAAGAAGATCTAACCGTCCTTTCGATCTTGGTGTGGTCTTTGTTTTGAAGCTACTTCGTTTAGCTTTACAAAGTTCACAAGAAGAACAAAGATGATCTTTGATGAATTTCAAGCTTGGAAGGCCTCTCACAATATCTTTTTTGGAAAGCAAGTTAATGGTATCAAAGTTAAGATGAGAAAGACGTTGATGCCATAACCATGCCTGAGTCGTTGAAGCTTTAGCCATGAAGCAAATTGGAGTTGATGAAGTTGTGTCTTGAAGTGAAATTGTGTAAAGATCAGTACCCCGTGTACCGGTAAGTAAGTCATTCCCATCATAATCACGAACAAAACATGTCTTCTTTCTGAAAGCAACTTCTAAATCCGCATCACAGAATTGACCAACCGAGAAAAGATTGTGATTGAGCCCTTCGACGTAGTATACCCTTTTAATCGTGATATTCCCCTGAACCAAATCTCCATATCCTAGGATCGGTGCAAATTGATCATTTCCGAATCGGACCGTACCCAGGAACTTCTCCACGAAGTTAATTAGAAGCTTGAGATTCCCCGTCATGTGCTTCGTGCATCCGGAGTCCATTATGAAGAGAATTATTTGTATCACCTTATCGATTGGCTCAGTGTCAAAGATAGGGCCATTGTCATCTTCAGTGACTTTGAGAACTTCTTCAACCTTTGCCATGTACGAGTAATGTGCATCAAGCTCTTGATCAGAATCTTCATCATCAGTGTCATCAAGCATTGCTCCTTCCTCAGCTGACAATTTAACCCCTGCTTCCATTTTCTTGCATAGCAGCATCTTTTCCTTGTGATAGCTGGAGTCTCTAACCCTTTTCGGCTTCCTGCATTCCTTTGCCATATGCCCATAACCTTGGCAATTAAAACATTGAATCCCACTCTGCTGAACCACTTGACTTCCAACCGTTTCCCTATTCCCAGTAGCAGCAGCAATCCTCTGAGCATCATACTTAGCAGTTTGTCGATCATATCTTGCAGAACCCTCAACATGTGTTGGATTATGTCGATCATACCTAGAAGGACTTTCACCACGTCGACGTGTGTCATACCTTGGAGGACTCTCAACATATCGGTTCTTTGTGTTAGATGATGTGCGAAGATTGTTGTTGGTGGGTTTGTAGATTTTCTTGTAAGTCTTCATTATGTAAGCAATTTGTTGTTTCATCTCTCGGTTCTTTTGAGCTTGGTCTTCATCACTATCTTCTTCAGATGAGGACTCAGATGGTGGTGATGGTGCTCTTGGCGCTTTACCTCGAGATTTTGTGGAAGATGAAGACTTAGATGATGTGGAATATCGTGGTGAAGATGATGTATTGGAGTATGGCTTGGGAGCACGAGAGTGAGGATCTTGAACATGTTGAGTGGTAGTCACTAAAGCAAGTGGATTAGCCGTCTTGGCAACACGTTCAGCTCGAATTTCATTTGCTTCATTCTGAAATTGCTTCAAGATGTCAAAGAGTCTATGATATGAGACCTCGTCTAACTTTTCTTGTTGTTTCACCAAAGTGACAAACCGTGTCCACTCAGGTTGAAGTTGTTGAAGAAATTGGACATTGACTTGCATGGTGGATACTTGCAGGTTATTTCTTGTCATGTCATTCATCATTTTATAAAACCTGGAGTAGTATGAATCAATTGATTCTCCATCCCTTGAAGTAAACTTGCCAAAATTCCAAAACAAGTTTGTTTTGACATCTTGTTTGTTGAGTGATTCTCCTTGTTGCAAGCGTTCAATAGCAGTCCACATTTCATGTGCTGTTGGGCATGCATCAACCGTGGAGTAAATATCATCTCCAATCCCACTTAAAACCATATAGATGGCTTCTTTCTCCGCATCATGCCAAGCACAATTTTCAGGTGTGAGATCAGCTCTTGTTTCATCACGTTCACTTGCAGGTATTGGATCAGTAGTATCTGTGGCTGCTCTTGGAGGAACTGATATCTTCTTAAATATATATGGTCCATGAGTAATACATTTCCTCAAGGCATCACCATTAGGTCTTGTATCAAGATATCGTATGAAACGTGATTGCCATTGAGCATACCGACCAGATACAAGCATTGGTGGTCTCTCTTTGTTACCTGCCACCATTATGTTGTTGTTCGTCACACGATATTCGGCAGTAGAATCCATCTCAATATTCTCTGAAATGATGAAGTGAATATGGATCTTAAGTAGATTTGTTGTGATTGTTTGGTTGTTGAAATTCCGAAAATTGCAATTTTTTTCTCAGCCCGACAATAAATTCCTCAGTCCGACAAAACGGTAGACCTAAAAAATTTGTAATCACCAAATTTTGAAATTGAGCTAGAAATGTCCTAAAACTAGTATGGAAAAAATTGAGCTAGAAATCACCAATTTTTTTTTTTTTTTTTTTTTTTTTTTTTTTTTTTTTTTTTTTTTTTTTTAATCTTCGTGTAAACTATGTTCCGAAACTAGTCTAGATGGTGGCTAAGTCTAAAAAATACTCAAACAAAAATTTGGCTAAACATGTCATCGGAATGTGCCATCGGAATGCCCATCGGAATGTTGTTTAGATCGGAATGTCCTGTAGATCGCAATGTGCACCTGTCGAAATCCCAGATCGGAATGTGTACCTATCGAAATCCCAGATCGGAATATTCAGATCGCAATGTGTACTTATCGAAATCCAGATCGGAATGTGTACCTATCGCAATGTGGCTGTCGCAATGTGGGCAGAGTAACGTTTCAAGATTGCCTTAAATCCATCGCAATCCAGATCGCAATAACGATCGGAATGTTCAGATCGGAATAAGGGGCTATCGCAATACTGATCGCAAAGTAAAACCCTAGGGTTATTGCGATCGAAACCGTACTTACCTTTCCGAAATTCAAGCTGTCGCAATAATGGTGCTTTTTCTTCCAACTTTTTAGGCAACGGTTTTTGGCAACTTTTAGGCAACAAATTAGCAACTTTTAGGCAACAAATTCATGATTTTTACCAAACCAAAACAACCAAATCTCTAGAACAAGTATATAGATGATTTGTAGCAAGATAAAGAACACGAAAACCACAAAAAAAAATTTGAATTCGAGTTGATTTATGGAAGAAATCACACGAATCAAATATAAGAAGAACAACTAATAACAAATCTACCCCGTGGCGATTGATACCAAATGTTGTCCCTTTTATATGAATGATATAAGACGAATTATTAAGAAAGAAAGGTAGAAATGAGATGAATTTTAGAGAGAGAAACTAGAGAGAGAAAAGAGAGAGAAGTGTGTGAACTTGGTGAGATTAGATTAGAGAGAAGTGAGAAATACAAATGACCATCCACCCTCCTAACATGCTAGGAGGGTAGTATATATAGTCCACCCACATGCGGGCTTTAATGGACTATATATTGGGCCGGGCTTGTATTTTGGACTTTAATTAGTTTAAATCCAAGCCCGTGAATCACGACTAAATAACTACTTATTACAACGTTCTAATAAATAATACAATAGAAACCTATGACCGAACATTCTTGTTTGACTCAATATTTTGAGGCTAACATATATATATATATATATATATATATATATATATATATATATATATATATATATATATATATATATATATATATATATATATCAAATCAAATCAAATCAAATCAAATCAAATCAAAAACCCTTATATAGGAAGGATGGTGAAACAATACCTTAAATACAAAATTCTATGAAAATGACACATGTAATTCATTAAAAGGTTTCCATAAAATACTTCAAAAAGAAAATAAGAATTACAAATAATGCCTTAAATACAAAATTCTTTAAAAAATATATAAGGAATGATGGTGAAACAATGCCTTAAATACAAAATTTTATAAAAATGACACATGTAATTGATTAAATGGTTTCCATAAAATGCTTCAAAAAGAAAATAGGAATTACAAATGATGCCTTAAATATAAAATTCTAAAAATGAAACATGTAATTCATTAAAGTGTTTTCATAAAATGCTTCAAAAAGAAAATAGGAATTACAAATTATGCTTTAAATACAAAATTCTATAAAAATATATAAGGAATGATGGTGAAACAATGCCTTAAATACAAAATTCTATAAAAATGACACATGTAATTCATTAAGTGCTTTCCATAAAATGCTTCAAAAAGAAAATAGGAATTACAAATAATGTCTTAAATACAAATATCTAAAAACGACACATGTAATTCATTATAGGGTTTCCATAAAATGTTTCAAAAAAAGTAGGAATTACAAATTATGCCTTAAATACAAAATTCTATAAAATATATAAGGAAGGATGGTGAAACAATGACTTAAATACAAAATTCTATAAAAATGACACATGTAATTCATTAAAGGGTTTTCATAAAATGTTTCAAAAAATAGAAATTATAAATGATGCCTTAAATACAAAATTCTATAAAAATGACACATGTAATTCATTAAAAGGTTTCCATAAAATGCTTCAAAAAGAAAATAGGAATTACAAATGATTCACAATAGTTTTACTTACTAAAATGAAAATATTTATAGATATTCGTATTGTCATGTTTTATACTGGGCTATATATTGTTGCTATATTATACACGTGACACACGTGACAAAAAATATAAATAAGATTTTTTGGGCTTACATTTGCTAGAATACACTTTACCATAAAACTTACAACACAAAATCATTTTTAATTTAACTATAATATTTTTGCTATAAAAAAACTTAACAATAATATTAATTTAAAAAAATAATGTAAAAATTATTTATAAATACAAAATTTATTACCTCATGAAATTCAAAAATACATAAATTTTTTTATATAATATTATTAAAATTCTAAAACTTTTTAATGTAACAAACTTATTCAGAAAATTAATGTATGCAAATTCAATTAACTCATAATATTCTTAAATAAATAAAATATCTTAAAATACGTAATTTTTATCCATTCTATACTATTAAAATATTAATGTCATAACTAACACTACATATACTAAACTTCTACAAACACACAATTTCAGTTTTCATTAAAAAGTTATATACTTAAAACTAGCCCGTCCATCGGACGGGTCTAAAAGCTAGTATATATATATATATATATATATATATATATATATATATATATATATATAATATATATATATATATATATATATATATATATATATATATATATATATATATATATATATATATATATATATATATATATATATATATATATATATATATATATATATATATATATATATATATATATATATATATATATATATATATATATATATATATATATATATATATATATATATATATATATATA
>JANFOE010001576.1:0-44652 GCA_025667525.1 Glebionis coronaria | reverse complement strand
TTTTGCCACTGAACTTACTAATCGCGTGCATTTTTTCCCCGAGTCCACGATTTTTGACTTTTTCTGATTTTCCTCTGTTAACTCCCACATGTGAGGGCATATTCGTCTTTTCCCGTTCCGACCAATTGCTTCCACCTTTCATTAGATGTAAAAAACGTCCTCGAATTTATTTTCCACCCGAAGCTTATACGCTACCCGCCTAAACTCACATTTGTTCAAGCAAACCGAAACATTATTAAACTTATTTACCTCCGTCATTATTACACTCACCCACCTTTAGGTAATGCAAAAACGTCCTCGAAACATTATCCCTGAAATTAATTTTCGCGCATAAAGATAAATTGTTGGTATCCATTATGAGACACACTTTCCAGGAATAAAACCCCCTGGATTGTTCGTGAACAACACAGTGTCAGGCTATAAATAAGTGATATTCTAATCGCATTTGAAACACATACATCTACTTTTTACCGTAAACATTAGCAATAATCCTAACCTAATCAATGGCAAACCAATAGGTGGCTTCAAGGAGGTTGGTATTGTGTGACAAATTTACACGTGATGCAAACTCCTCTCGCATGGAGAGGCAGTTGTTTGTCCAATTTACCAGGTAAAGACACCATAATCTTGTTGATTCTAGGGACCTTCAGGTCCTGATCGACGAGATTCAAGAGAGGATGAACCATCGTAATATGTTGATCAATGAGCTTAGCGTTCTGAGTGGTTGTATACCAGCGGTAGAAGGGGCGGTCGGAATGAAGGACGCTCGTGAGCGCAACGAAGACATGGTTGCGAAGTCGAAAGAGCTGGTGATAGCAGCTAGACGTGCTACAACAGCAAACACCGTCTTCATGACTAAGATGCATTCATATCTTAGTGAATAAATACGAGTGTTTTTTTGCTGTTATCACATGTTTTTGTGTTATTATTTCATTATCTAATGTACAACATTTGCACTAATGAAATGATATTTAAGTTTTTATGGTTCTTTTTCTTGTTTAAGTGGTGTTTGGATGTGCTTCACATATGTTGTTCCATTCTTTCTTTTTCAACAACAGTCAAATGTCAATTAGTAATGCATATGGGTCCAGCCCATTAGAATTAGGGCGTTTGCCTTATAAATATACCCGACAACAACTACATCTTTAACGAATAACAAAAAAAAACTTTAATTTTTGTGTAGCAATGACTGATTTTGGAGAGAATCTTGAAAAGGGTTACGATGATCTTGAAATCGGGATAGAAAAATTAGAAAAGATCTTTCAAGCAGCAAATGAGCGACTACTATTGAATAAAGGTAAAAATTGCATTAATCAATATGGGGTTTTGATTAAAAATGTTTTTGTTCCAAACATCCATTTTATCCATTCATTTTTTACCTAGGCTCGTATCTTAATTGTAGAAGTTATAACA
The DNA here is from genome assembly GCA_025667525.1 of Glebionis coronaria. Lineage (NCBI taxonomy): Eukaryota > Viridiplantae > Streptophyta > Magnoliopsida > Asterales > Asteraceae > Glebionis > Glebionis coronaria. The sequence goes on along the minus strand of JANFOE010001576.1, from coordinate 43,239 downwards.
ATTGACTCGGAATCCGACGCTGAAAATAATCCAGTTTGGCCATGTTCAACTTCTAATAATCATAAGGCTAAATTGAGGTTCAACAAGAAACATCAACAACCTACTGTTCCAGTGAAGAGGCCACCTGCAATAAGGAATTTCACCTTAGGGCTTGCGTTTGTGATGACATGGGACAAAATTGTGAAGAAGGAATTTGGAAATTCCTAAACAATCTATGTAAAAACCATTGAAAATGTAGTCTTGCATCTTTTGTTTATGTTTGGGTTGTAATTTTGCATTTTTTTAAAGTCAAACTTCTATTAAGTTCAACTCTTTCTTTTGACTTTTGGTCTAAATGATTGCTTCTTATTCTTGCTTCTGATTGTGATTGTGATATTGTTCTGACAATTTTGTTGGCCCAAGAAACTTATATACTTTGTATATGGATCTCCATTCAGATATCTAAACTCATAGGTTCTACTTTTTGTTTGATGATCCCAAGTAGAGAGTGGTTTTGTTTCATCATATTTTAGTTTTTCATAGCTTCATACTTCTTGAATATCCTAATAACATGTTCATTAACCTCTTCTTCTGAACTAACAAAACCTTGTTTCTCAATTCCAACATTTTCATTGCTTTATGATGGCTGCACCTTTTTGGGTCTCCAAACCATGTTCTTGGGAGTTGGACTAGTGCGAAACTTGTTTGCGGCTTGTCTCACCTTATCCATGTTTGTGTGTGTGCGCCTTTCTATATGACGGTGTGTGTGAATGCACACGTTTCTGGCAAAAATAGTGTGGTTATGAAGAAGATGAAAAGTTTACCTTCGTGCAGATAACGTCCTCGAGTTTAATATGATAGTGTAATAATGACGGGGGTAAATGGGTCTAATAATGTTTCGGGGACGTTTTTTGCTTGAACAAAGGTGGGTTTAGGCGGGTAGCGTATAAGCTTCGGATGGGAAATGAATTCGAGGACGTTTTTTTTTGCATCTAATGAAAGGTGGATGCAATTGGTGGGAACTTTAAAAGACGAATATACCCTCACGTGCCATGCACGTGTGCGAGTTAATAGAGGAAAAATAGAAAAAGTCAAAAATCGTGGACTGGGAGGCAAAAATACACGCGATTAGTAATTGTAATGGCAAAAATTGCATGTAATTTGGACTCAGAGGCATATTTGCGAAATTTGAAAAGTTTAGGGACGTTTTTTGCACTTTGCTCAAAAGAAAATTAAAGTATAATATGACGGTGACTTTCTCACATCCATTAATGATATATGATTTAAATTTTAAATTTAAAAAAAGTTTTTTTAATATCAAACAGTAAAAATATGTAAAATAAAAAATTTCTTATTTTTTAATAGGTTGTGTGTAAGATCGACTTTGGTTAGTCGACCGACTAATCGGTCGATATCGATTTGGTAGCTACAACGGGATCGACCAAATTCGAAGTCGGTCTACCGACTCGATGATCGACCCGTTGTCAAGTTGGAAAATAACTGAAACGCAAAATGGGTAGATCAAATTATTTGATTGAATTAGGCATCTTTAAATTTCTTTAAATATGCCAAAACTACTCTGACCCTTTGTAAAGTAAACAAGAAAGTAACCACAAGTACCAAACTTAGCAAAAACATTTGCAAGTACACAACCAACCACTTGTAGAAAACACCATATTCTATCTGACCCTTCCAAACTCATTTTTTTTTACCATTTTCAGACAGACAAACACACAACCATAACCACCACCGCCGCCTGCAAAACCAAAACCAAAACCAAAAATGGTCTCAGACTCAGACCTCGTAAACCGGTTACACGAGTGTTTAAAAAACTCAGATCTCACTACCACCACAACTGCAACTGTACGCAAGCAACTTGAACAAGACTTTGGTATTGACTTAACTGATAAGAAAAAGTTTATTCGTGAACAAGTTGATCTTTATTTGCAAAACCAACAACAAGAACAAGATGAAGATGTTAACATAGATGAACAAGAAGATGAAGATGTTCAAGATGATGATGATGAACAAGAAGAAGAAGCTAGTAATGGCAAGAAAAAAGGGTTTGTTTTTATTTTCTTTATTTTAGTTATATTTTGTTGATTTGATTGTTTCCAAACCCTTTTCTTGCCTACACGCAACATGTTTACTTAGTACGATTTTGAACTTTAGAACGGATAGCCTTTTTGACTCTGTTGTTCGCAGCCTCACCGGGTTTATCCAAGCAAGTTTTGACATTACCTGTTGTTTGAAAGCGAAGGACCTTACCACTTGGGCATGTGGTGAAATGTATAAATATTTATACTTTTTTCTGAGTCTAAAAATAAGTCCCTAGACAAAATGTACCCAGTTTTAGAAAAAGGGTGTAGTTAGGTTAGTTAAATGACAAGTTTACCCTTTTGAAATGTATGTAGATCAGATACAGTTATTGCTATTTTGTGACATGATGTGATTTAAGGTAAAATAGGAAAGTTATGAAGTTGGATATTTATTTTAGGACATATTTTGGGGCATAGGGATCAACTATTGTTGCTATTAATAGAAATGGATGTTGAAATTTAGGTGTCAAGTTATTAACTTAAAGTGCTGTTATCTTGAATTTGAATTATTAATTTTGAAGTTTGGACGAGTTTGTGAGGAATTTGGTTGTTTAATTGTTGGTTGTATGTTGTTAATAAAATTGTGGTGGCGATTTTTAATAATATTGGACTGGCGTTAGAAAAGTATTGGATTAACTCTCCCTGAATGATATGAATGGAAATCAAGATGGTGATCATGAGTTTGCAGTATTGAAGCATACTTTTTAGTCTTTCACATTGTCTAGAACTCTAGAAGACCGAATGAAGCTTTTAATTTAAGAAAGGCTAGAATGTCGATATGCATATATCTTCGGTTTGTTAGCATATACATTAGATATTTTAACTCTCTTAACAAGACCTGGTTTGCATTGAAAAACTATGATCCGTTTTGGCCCATTATGGTTCAGTAACCTTATTCACTTATTCTATCTGTCCTATAAATGCAGTTATGTTGATCTTTGATATCATATGTTTGCCTAAAAATAAAATGCCAAGTTCCATTTTTTGTGAATATAAAATCCAATAGGTTTGGCCTCAAAACTGGAAGCATGTTTTTTTTGTTAGGGACAGTAACAATGTTGAGTTTTATTAGGAGCAGGGTAAAGGGTATGTTCAGTAGACCTCCTCGGCCATTTCTTCAAGCAAGAATGTGTCATTTGTTTATTACACGTGTATGACATTGAACATGCTCCCTCTGCTAATATATAGTTCGTACATCGTTTTGTAATCAGGTCAAAAAAGGAGACTACAGAGGTGAAGAAAAAAGGGGGTGGATTTACCAAGTTATGTAGTCTTTCTCCACAACTTCAGAAATTTACAGGGGTACCTGAATTAGCCAGGACAGAGGTAGTAATAGCACTAATTTATGGGTTTTTTGTTTTGATTTCTGTATACATACGAATATTAATAGCACCGTATTTCTAGGTTGTCAAACAACTTTGGAGCTACATTCGTGAACATGATTTGCAAGATCCTGCCAATAGAAGGAACATACGTTGTGATGGACCATTTCGTGAACTCTTTGATGTGGATACTATCGACATGTTCCAAATGAACAAGGCTCTTGCAAAGCATATATGGCCATTAAATTCTGATGGTGGTACTGCCTTCTGTCTTTTTTCCTCTTGTAATTGTGTTTCTGTGGGCATCTTAGTAAATTTTGCACTTCAATGAATACCATTTTCTTCTTTGTAATTTCAGTAGTGGAGTTTATATATAGTAGTAGTTTTTATTACAATTTCGCTTTCAAGTATTACACCTTCTTTGGGTTATACCTGATTCATAATTCGAATTTATGACGAAAGTGTTTATATCTGCAGCTCCAGTCACTACAACTCCAAAAGAAAAGAAGCCGAAGAAGGAGAGAGAAGAAGGTAGGAGTATTGCACAACTTTAATATTGCCTTACACTATTCAAAGTAGGAAAGTAGTCATTGTAGCTTCACTTTTTTTCTGATGACGAACTGGAGATGTTTATACTTTGACAATCATATCACCTACATTAGTATTCGACTTTTCATCTTAGTCAAATCATCTAAATTAGATGGCCATTGCTATAATCATATAAAAGAATCGTCAAAGTTAGGCAACTGGATCAAATTTTGCACGAAATGATTTACTGTACTCTATGATTATAAGTGCAGAAATATGTGAAGGATGAATCCTCTTGTTTGACCTGGTAATTGATAACATAATATGAAAGTGCATGTTAGCTTTTATCAGTTTTCCACTCAACTAATGGTGAAGCTAGCTGTTTATGGTCCCACTGGCCACACCAATGTCACAAACAAAAACAAAAATTATTAACAATTTAAACCGTAGTCTCACTTGGTATGTCTTGTAGATTCAGAAGTGCCAAAAAGAAAGGAGAAGCGGCAGAAGGGTGCCGGTAGTTCTGGTAGCTCTGGTCTTCTCAAGCCAATTCCACTGTCAGAGGCTCTAGTGACATTTCTTGGAACAGGTGAAAATGCATTGGCACGTTCAGATGTCATTAAGAGAATCTGGGACTACATTAAACAAAATAATCTACAGGTATACACCTTACCTGTTAAATTGTGTCGTCTCTAGAAATTATAATGACGGACAATTATTTATGTGAAAGATAGTGCAACAATATAAGATTTAGTCACATGCGTCATATTTACATCTTACTTGTGTCTTTTACTATGGTTTATAAACCCGTTCAAATTTTGCAAACACTTCAGTAAAAACTAGGAAGGGTTGTAATTTATCATATATGTTGAATAAATTAATGTTAACTGAGCTGGTATATTACTAAACCATAACATTTCTATCATTTCATTCTTGGTCTTGCAGGACCCCTCCGACAAAAGAAGAATTTTGTGTGATGAGAAGCTGAAAGAGCTCTTTGATGTCGAGACATTCATTGGTTTCGGTGTTTCGAAGTTATTAGCTGCTCATTTTATAAAGGCTGAAAGGTAAGTCGCTCAGTCTTGCTAGCTAAGAGCGGGGAATTGTTAGGAAATTTTGCTTGAAATACTTATCTCTAACTGCCTATAACGTGTAACTTATTAAACTGTTCGATGGAAATGTTGAAACCCAAAAGTGACTAATGAAAATTGTTGTTTTTTGGTTAAGTTTTCTCTCTCGCACAGATACCTTTGTTTATGGACAGATACGCAATATTTATGTAGCGAGTGTGTTTATATTCTTTCTGTCGTTTTCACTTATGTAGTGCGCACACCATGAAAACCGATACATACCTCATGGAAAATATTATGTTTCTTCGAGTAAAAAAGCTTTTTGTGACTGATGTTTTTACTTTTTACCCAACTAGTTCATTGGAAGCGTCATTCTGTGGCTTCAAATGTATCCAATACTGTTGATGACTAATCAAAGATATCTTTAAACTTTCTGCCCGGTAACTAAAAAAACCTTTTTACTTGTTTGGCAATTTAAACTTTCTGCCCGGTAATGTTATAAAACTGTAATAAGGTCTTTTTTGTGTCAAATTTTTGCTAAGAGGGATATGCAAAGACAAAGTTCAGGATATAAATATAAATGGGTAAAGGATATCTAACTGGAAAGTGGAAAGTATCTTCTTAAGTTCTTATGTCACTGTTTATATAGGGATATATGAATAATAGAACTGTTCCGACTTATATTTATAGATTGAATATCAGAACAGTAACCTTTGTGGCTGGTATATACTCCGTAGTTTAGTGGTGTTGGTTGGGAAAAAGAGGACTTTATTATATACTTCTAGAAAATAAAAGTTTAGCTATTATACCTCTGCCTTCCTATTCTCTTGTAGCCGCGCATTTAACCTTCCCGGGAGACACCCCACCCCTGTCAGTGGCGAAGACTTTTTTTTTTGAACAGCGAGTCTCGAAAATTCTCCTTAGGGGATAAACCCCACTCCTGCTTCTATTTAATTGGGCCCCTGAAGGTTCTTGGTGAGGCTCGAACTCGAGACCTCTCCCAGAATACCTCCCCAAGGTTACTCTTGGTGACCAACTGAGCTAGCTTAGTTGGTTCGTCAGTGGCGAAGACTTAAATCTGCAAAGTTCACATCCAAATTATGACCAAAAGGCATGCTTATATTGATTAAATCACTAAACATTCTAAATAAATCCAGAACATTTTTAAGAACATTTTTGATACCATTTTTGAGGTACCACAAATTTTCCTCAAAAGTGGTACTCCCGTTCCCGGAACCGATGGGTATGACGGTATCAGCATGTTCGGGTTAATCGGTACCGTACCGTTCAAAACTCCATTTTGGAAGCTTTTGAAAGTAAATAATCACTCTTTATTTTTTGTTATCCAAACACTCATTTTAACTTATATTCATTTTGAAAATAAAATACGAGTAAGTAGATAATCTAATTTCAAACGTAATCTCAAACACCCGTATATAAAGGAGTAGCTGCTGACTTGATTTATTGATTTACCTTTCTTTATAATCCCTGAATTTGAATATTGGTTTATTTGGAACTTGTGTAAATGTTTGGTTTTCTCTTCTTCTTTGAGACTTGATTTTTTCTCAATTGTTAGAAATCTTAAGCTTAAGGATTCGTGCAACAATATCGGTCTATCGACTCTTGATTGACGTCGCAGTCGGTCGTGACCGATGCGGCGATCGACTCGGGTCAGTTGATCGACGAATCTCGATCATCCTTACGGCCCTTTCAAAAAATCAAAAAGTCTAAATGTTTTAAAAAATTCGACGTTGGTTGCTAAACAATTTGAAATTTAAACCCTATTCTTTTATAAATACTCGATCCATTTTACCAGTTTTCTCACATTCAAATTCAATTTTCTAAACTAAAACATTAACAATCCTAGCATGTCTAAGCAAGAGAACCCAAAAAACAAAACCCCGAGATCCCGACTTCCTCAAGAAAGTGTTCCCCATGTGACGCTGGATTCGACTTTTCGATTATCCGGTGTGTCACCAATCATGCAGTTTAGACCCGCCGGATTTGAATATCATTCACCACAACCATTCCACCCAAACATAAACATGTACTATCAAAACCGTCCGTTTTCTTCCCCATATAATAACAAACAACAAGCTTTCTTTGAATCTACAACGACTTTGAATCACCTTTCTATGGATTCGTCCACTTCTTCGCATGTTAATCCGCTGTATTCTCCGGTTAATCGTTTTGATATCGATGTTGATTTTGATCAAATGATGTATAAGCAAGAATACTTTGCGGGTCAAGGTTCGAGTCACGGTCCGAGTCAAGATCAATCTATGGGCTAAGGTTCGGGTCACGGGTCCTATCACGGTGCAGTTAACATTGACGATGACGCATCTTCGGTCGAAGAAATGTCACTCGTCAAACCTAAGAAGCCCTCTAAACGTGCTTCAAAAGCCAAGCAAGTTGATCCCAATGAGCCGCCAAAAGAATGGGCAGTAGAGGACTAGGGCGCCTTGTGCAAAGGTTGGTGTCATGTGTCCGAGAATAGCAAGCAAAGAAACAGCCAAAAAATAAAAGGATTTTTTTTGGGAGAAGTCCTTAAGTACTTTGAAGCCAAGACGGGTTCAACTAGAGGGTACGACGTGCTTTTGAGTACATGGAAAAACATGGTACGTCCTAGAATTAGTGCTTTTTGTGTTATCATGAATTACAATGTCGAGTAATTGAACTTGTCGAAAAAAAGACCGGAAAAAAAACCGGGATAATGACCTAATGTTTTACAGCACAGAAGTCAACCCCAATAACATGTCTTGCAGGAGATGAAAAACGAAATCAAGCCGACCAACAATTTAAATTACTAGTATTAATTTTTAATTATTATTGTAATGTTTTTGTTTTGTTTTGAATTATTATGTAATATTTTTTTTATTTAATGTAATATTTTTATTTATTAAATTTATAAAAAGAAAAATATTTTTGAACTTAGTCGCTTTGTTGTGAAAACCAGTCGTTTGTACATCGTCGAAGAAAGAATGTGAAAGAAAAAATATAGGTCGTTAGTGATCGCTTATGTAGGTAGCGTAAGTTTAATTGGTTAGGTTAGTTCCAAAATCTTGTAATGTTCATTAATACGTTGTAATTTCTCATTGAAATGCCGCCGTTCTTAAAAACATACAGAGGTTGCAAAAATGAGCGGGTGTCAACCTACTTGTTTTTTTTGAAAGAGTGTCAACCTACTTTTCACCTTACACATTACTGTACACTTGTTTACACTATTGTACACACTTGTGTTGTTTACATTTAAAAGAAAAGGCGACTTATAAAGAATACGAGGTTTTATGCTCGTGTTTCGCTACGGAGTTTGCACCATGTCGTGACTTGGACAGGTTAAAAAATGCGGCTTGATAACCGATATAGCATAATCTGAAACTTACAAAACTATTTGTAACAAAACAATTTGTAATAAAACTGGTATAGATATGGAAGTTGGTACTCGCCCTTAGAAGATCATGTATTTGCAAAGTCTTGGTTTAAACTTGTAATAGCTTTCTCCAGTGACTTCAAAATAGGAAGCGGATTTCTTGTGTTTTTTCTTGGTTCTGAAATCAGATTAAACCGCCAATCATAACTTTAAACTCTAACCTCTTCATAATTTTTAGCGTTAGGTCTCACTCACTTTTACACATCACATTCTTTAGCACTACTTTCCTATAATCACGAAAGTATTTGTAATCATCAAACGAATGTATTTAATATTTTTGACGCATGTGCAGTAATTATAAAACATGTAAGTTGACATACTTGATTTTGATTCTATTTATAATATAAGTCAACAACAATAGATAGTTCCTGTAGTACCTCAACCAAATCTCGCCCCAAACTTTACTGCCATCTTTTTAACACAAAGGTCTAGCTGATGCAATTTTATTTTGTAGTTAGACTTGCATATAAATTTGAACCAAATAAGACACTAATGAATATAATAATATATGGTTTTGAATTATCGTTTATATAAGTCCCCATTGACACACCCGTATCCGCACCTTGACCTTCAGTCATTGCTATAAACTCTCGAGCCTCCATTTTGCACTTGTAGCTGCACGATGTTAGTTTGCTTGCTCCGCTTTCAGTTTCATTAACTGTTTCTGCACCTTAGAAGTCTCTGTGATTCCAGCAACTCTTATTTGAGTCACAACCTTTGACCCATTTAATAACGTAATTGTACGTTAGAAAAAATACATACTTAATCTACCCATAAAACCGCCATAATAGGAGTAAGGACTCACCACACAACCTGCAATACATTTTACAAACATCCAATGAGATATGAATGTAGATTATGTATTAGTTAATGTAGTATTTACTTAGCTATTACCAATTTGAAGAATATGAAAATATAATCGTTTCGTCCGTAACCCATAGTAACCCACAACAGAAGATGAACATTGATGCATATCGCTAAGTCACCAAGTAAAAATCTGCTCGTTATTCGCATTTTCTTCTTTCCAAAAGGAGCTCTTAAATTTGGATTGAACCGTATAAGTATTAAAATACTCAAAAAACAACAGAAATATAAAATGGTTAACCGAACCTGTTAACTTTGATTTCACTTCGTTGGTGATTATCTTGACACCATCATTGTTTTTTTTTTTCATCAGTTAGCTGTAAAACCATGATAAAAGCATCATCTTACAAAAGGAACATTAACAGAAGCACATGCCATTAAACCAGACCATTACTCACCCAAATCATTTGTTAACTTACATGTTCTAACATTACTGCACATACCATAATAATGGGTACTAAATATTGTTTTTCTATATTGACCTGGTCAAATTCATCGAGTCCCGTGTAAACTCATCACAGCCTCGTTAACATTTTTACAATAGCAATTATTTCTCACACAACACCCATACCTGGCCCTCCCAAACATTCATGCATATAGAGTAAAATCATAGCGAAGAAACACACATACAAACTCCGAACAACCTCTTGTTATCAATATAACCATACAGTAAGGTTTATTGAAGTATACACATGTATTGAAGTCTCTAAATAAACCACACAGTAAGGTTTATTATTGTTTTTCATAGATTCAAGTCTAAATCATGTATTTTCCTCATGTGTTATTTTCCTATTCGAATATTTCACCAAAAATTTGTACACAACCGATATCTAATTCTTTTTAAAGTGTTTATAAACTAAGTTATGTATGTTTCTTGCATCTATAATAATAAAAAAGGGATTACTTATCTGGAGCTTCTGAGAGGACTTCTGATATCCTTTTTCGACAAAAATACTGATGGTAGTTATGCTGAAGTAGATAGAGGAGTAACAATAGCTGCTGATACGCCGTATTTTGTACATAAAAAGAACACAACTCCACAACCTATTCCACAGGGCTCTTGATATCAGGCCAACCTGTAGCAATTGAGAAAATAAGTTTCTATCATGGAGGAAATTGCGTTAGTTTGTTTTTTTAATCCAATTATGATAAGATTTACATACTTTCTATTATGTTTTAAATAATATAACGACACACTTTTTGGATACTACGTTTCATCATTTCATTATCTGATCTAATATCGCGTGCATATCAGTAGTGTCGCAAATCGAGCATGTAAGTTCAAAATAACAAATTCAAAAAAACACAAACATGATCAAACCATAATCTTGAATCTTGATTGATAAAAAAAATCAAAAGTTGATAGTCCCTAATCAATGCTAGAAACACTAAACTTAACGAATCAACACAAGTTAATACTTTTTAAACGTAATCTTATTATTATATAATAAAGAATTACAAGTGTTATGGATAACAACGTTTGATGACAATGTGTTGTGCATACTTTGAACAACTATAAACCCTAACTTATGAATACAGTCGTAGCTGTTTGATTCAATAAGTTCTAAGCATTAATGTTATGAATATTCTCAAAGTGTTAAACATTAATGCTTGGATACACATCCTATTTATAATGATACGAGGTTGACCTAAATAGTACTTGATGGTGACTACACAAGACATTCACTTTTCAGACATCAGTCACATGATGCTCTTCTATTCTTGGTAGTTTGCCATTATGCTTTAAGGAAACAGATCTTGAAACAGTTTCCTTTTTCTTCATTGTCTCGAACACACAAATGGCATGTCCAAAGTGTGCTGAGTGTTAACAGGGTATTGCCACCCCTGTTAACCCTCAACCCCTCAGAGTCCCTGATACATCTTGGTTGTTATCCATCACAACCAATGAGTATGTCTTCAAGTAATCTTTGACTTCCTTGACAATGTCTCTGACATGGACTCCTCTGAGGTTGCTCACAGAGACTTGGATCTCTGTGAGTCTTGCGATACTTGCCTGCCTCCTAGGCAAAGGCAAGGGACTATCTAACAGCTTAATTATGTTTAAATCTATGATCAGGGAATCTAACAGACTTAGATTCCCAACAATCTCCCCCTATTTAAACATAAATATAGCTAGATCTATCTAAGTTAAGGTAAGTGAGATAACAGCTTCTTCTTACTCATAACAGATCTAAACAAACATACCTCATGATTTTATTCATACTTAAAGAAAAATTACAAGTACATTACAAAAGTGAAATAAAATGTGAAGGTAAAATTGGGCTGTGAATTTCTTTAATAGTCATCATTTTTGATCTTTTCTTCAGCTTCAGCTATGTCTGATCTAGTATCCAATTCTGCCTACAAAGCTTTTACAAAAACTTTGGAATACTCTGTGTTAATCTTGAGTCCCTTCTTGAGACAAAGCAGCTAAATTGTTGATGCTAAGCCAAGCTCATCATCTCTTTGAAATACATACTGGCAAGCTCTGTTCATGAATGCCATTCCTCTTTCAGGCTCTCTGTATGTCTGACCATCAACAGGGCCAACAATACCATTTGGTAGGGTCAAATCCCTGTGCATTCCATCCACTTTAACATCATCTGTGACAAAAGTTTCCTTAACAAGTTGATAAACTCTTCTTCTTTTCTTACCAGTCTTAGGGGGTTCTTGTTCAAAAAGCTGTGGTGGGGGATCTATTTTGAGTTTGGCAGCCGTTTCTTTGATCCAGGTAACTTAGCCTTAAGAGTCTTAAGCAGAAGAAAATTAGCCTGTCCAGTTCTTTTGGCAGCTAAGGCTTCAAGTTCAAACCATTCAGATAACCCAAGTGTCTTTAGCCTGAAGTCGTCAAATACATTCATGTTTCCCTGTTGGTTGTCTCTCCACAAGATCATCTGTAGGGTGTTGGTGGATTTGTGAATTGTGAATTTGAACTTGGTTATCTTGCCAGGTGCATACCTGTTGTTAACGCAGGCATCATAATCAGCTTTGACTTTTCTTAGTGCCTCTGCGCGTTTAGCTTCCATTTCCCTCAACCTTTGTCTCTGCTTCTCCCTTTCAGGTGGAGTCATCTTCCTCAGAGTAGCCTCATTCAGTTCTTTGGCTGTCTTGAGTTCATTTAGTCTTTTGAATTCCTCAGCCTGTTTCTCTATTTCTTCAGGTGTTAAAGGATTCTCATTGGAAGGTGTAAAGGTTGAAAATTGGGAAAGGTCTGTGGTGGATCCTCCTGTCTCTAGCATCGCAGCTATCTTCTTTAGTTTGGTGTTTGTGTCAACCAAAACTATCTCCTTTCCTTTCTTCGAGACAGAGGATTCCATACTCATGTTTTTCAAAACTTCAGCTCTTCTGATAAACGCTGTCTGAGCCTGAGTTTGTATTGCTTTGGGAAGGGAGCTAACAGTGAACTTTAGCTTCTTGGCAGCTGGTTCACCATCATCCCCAAACTCGCTGGTGTTAACCAAAGTCAGGGACTTTGATAATTCAACTTCATCTTGATTCTGTTGCTCCCCCTGAGTGTTATCCTCATCATCAGGTATGATAACAGGTGTGATGACTTGGAGGGGGACAAGTGAAGAAATGGTGTTGTCAGCGGATGTAGAGCCCTGTTTAGCAGATTCAAGGTTTAGTACCGTTTCCTTCTCCCCCTCACGTTCATCCTGTCTACTCAGACGTTTGGATGAACGTGTTTGAAAGTGTCTTGCAATCTATTCAACAGAGGCAGCCATAACACGTTGCCTTTTCCTTAAAGCTCTGGAAATCTTCAGCAGAAGGTTGCAGTTTCCATTTGTATTGCCCTGAACGCGATTAACGATGAAGTTTGCATGACGATATTGCCTGTTTCGAATAGCTTCAAACTCTCTGTGCATAGTTAACTCATGTTCATGAAATAAGGCAGGGACATCTGTGTCAATTACATCCTTGATTCTTGTGGATAAGTGACTAAGTCCTTGTGCTACACCTTTTCTTGCACCATCCTTGATGGGTTCAGTAACTGCATCATCAACAGCCTTTTTTATGATCCCTGGAAATGTGACAGTGAAGTTATGCATTTCAGACTTGATAACATCCAGCTTTCTTGATAAGCGTTCAATGTCCGATTGATGATGAACAGGCTGAAGATTATGGATGTTCAGGCTTTGTTGAGCATAATCATCCCCCTTGGTAAAAGATCAAAGTTGGTTTGGGCAGGATGATCAAACATGAGAAATTCAGCTGTTGGATCATAGGCAGGGCGTTGGAAGACTGTGGTTGTGGAGGTAGCAGAGTTGGGAGTGACAACAGCTTCCTTGGGAGGAGGAGTCTTATTTCCAGCTGGAGTGGACACAGCTATTTCCTTGGGAGGAGAGACAGATTATTGATCATCTTCTTCTTCTTCATCCTCCTCCTCAAACATCCCCTCAGGGATTTCATCTTCAGGCATTGATTCAAGATCAGAAACATCATCCCCTAATGACAACATTTCTTCTTCAATATTAACCAGAGGCTCTTCGTCATTTGTTTGGTCCTGAATAATTGTATCAACCTCTTTCTCCTGTTGCTCCAGGGATGATGTGTCTGGCTGTACAGTTTTAGCCTGCAAGTTGTTGTTATTAGTAACAGGGAAGTAAGTAAGGGGAATGGTCGCCATTTCGCTGTCCCAGAGAGGCTGAGGGTGATTACTCAGCCACTCCAAAGGATAAATCCTTGGGATTCTTTTAAGTGTGAAAAATATATGGTTAATGATCGCTATTCGCTGCCCCTAGGAAAGCTGAGTGTGATTATTCAGCCCCCCCAAAAGGTTAAAACCTTTGGGACTCTTTTGATTGTGAAACATATGTTGTTTAAGGATCGCCATTCGCTGCCCCTAGGAAGGCTGAGGGTGATTATTCAGCCCCCCAAAAGGTTAAGAAACCTTTGAGACTCTTTTAATAGTGAAACATATGTGGGTTAAGGTCGCCTGTTATGCTGCCCCTAGGAAAGCTGAGTGAGATGATTCAGCTCCCCCTAAAAAGGATAAATCCTTTGGGATTCTTTTAAGGTGAAAAAGTTATGGGTTAAGATCGTCTTATTACGCTGTCCCTAGAAGAGCTGAGGATGATTATTCAGCTCCCCTAAAAGTAAAACTTTTGGGATTCTTTTTCTGAGGGAACCAAGAGGCTGTGTGAAGTACAGCTGATCAAGGTTGAGACATATGTGTATTCAGGTTGTTGTTAGCCTGAATACTGTCTAGAGGATGCAGGGTCATCGGGGTGCTTTATAAACACAAATGAATCATTCCCTGGTGCATAGACAGGGTGTACAGAAGTCTTAAAGAGTTCTAAGTGCATAGACAGACTTCTATGGGTCGAGGATTACCCTAACTTCACCACTCTCACCTACAGACATTTGAGAGTGGCTGCTTGTGAACCTCTAAAAATTTACACTGATTACCTGTGTGATATCAACTGGATTTGGCTGGTTTCCTATTGTCTCAGCTGACATTGAGACGCTAGACCCTTGTTGTTGGTCAGTTGAAGTCTCTGATTCCACATGAGTATCTGGAACATAGGAGGTGTCTTGGTTCACAGTCTTCTTTCCCTTGGCCTTAGCAACAGATTTGGTGTGGGAAGAAGATGGGTTTTTCTTCTTCTTAGGCTGTTGGCCAGATGAAGCCTTGGACGTCGTGGTGTGCTGCCCAGAGGTCAAAGACTTAGACTTGCCAGACACACCAGAGGTAATCACCTTCTCAAAAGAAGGGAGCAAGGACTTCTCAGCTGAGGGTTGTTTGTTAGCAACGTTCATCATATGGGAGGTGACAGGGACATCTTCAGCTCCAATTTCTTTGTAGATGACACCTGTGATGCGATAGGGCTTCAGATCAGTGAGAGCAGAGTTATGATAGGTGTCTCCCAACATGATTTCAAAGATCAGCGACAAAAAGCGAACATAGCAAATATTCTTTTCCCTGACTTGGTTCCTTCCTTTCAACTGTTCAACAAGGTTGGAAAAGAGAATGCTTCCTACATCAACATCAGCTCCCCAGATCAGCCCATAAGCTATAGATTGGTGGTTGAAGGATATCTGATCTTGGGATCCCTGCATTCCTCCCAGGGATTTGACTATGTGGGTGAAGAGGACACGTCACATAGGTTTAAAGTACTTAATCTTCAGAAGAGACTTCAAGAGGACCTCAGCGGGTGTAAGAGCAGGGTTTACATCATGGAAGGGTTTAAGTGTGGCCAGAGCATCCTTAACAGCCTTTTATCAACCACCTTTAGGCATTCATCACCATGTTTTAAACAGCCACACTAGAGAAATCTTTGAGTGAGAAGGCAAATGGGTGTTCGTTGCAAGAGAGGCTAAAGGTTATTGTGTCATCAACTACTTCAGCAGAGTACCAGAATTCCCTAAGGTATTCTTAGTAGAAGGTGGTTGGGGATTTTGTGAATGCTTCACTAACATCACAATTTAGCATGAAGTTAACCAGATCTGAGTAGGTGTCATTTGGAGCCTTGATCCATCCAATGGAGTTGTTTGATGCAAGGATGCTTTCGTTGAGTTCGAAGTTAACGTTTGCTGCCTTGGGAACTTGAAAAGCCATGGATTCAAGGTCGAAGAAGAATAAAAATGGAGGATGGTTTTAGAGAGAGAAGAACTTAGAGAGAGAAATAGATTTGTGAAATGAGAATAGTGGTAGGTGAGGAGAGACGAGAGACAATATATATATTCAAATATGTAAACAGTTATTCGATCGCATTTAATGCTAAGTGTGAAAATGACTGCTCATGTGGGTCCCTTGACCTTTCAAAACTTATTTGTCTCCTCGTTATTCGAAAAATAAATGATTAGAATCAGTCATTTAATGAACACATTTATTATCAAGCCACATGCTTTGAGATATTGAGCATCCCTAGCTCAGCAACTAGCCTGTTGAACGAAGGTTCAGCCAAAGGCTTTGTGAAAATATCAACTAGTTGCAGCTCTGTGAGAACAAAGTGCAGCTCAACATCTCCCTTCATTATGTGATCCCTGATAAAATGATACCTGATATCAATGTGTTTGGTACGAGAGTGAAGAACAGGGTTGTTGGAGATGGCAATGGCGCTGGTGTTGTCACAAAAGATTGGCACTTTGTCATATAAAATTTCATAGTCAGCCAATTGACTTTTCATCCAGAGCACCTGAGCACAACAGCTGGCTGTAGCGACATATTCTGCTTCAGCTGAAGACATAGCCACATAGTTTTGCTTCTTAGCACTCCATCCAACCAATTTTCCTCCTAGGATTTGACAGCTGCCTGAGGTGATTTTCCTGTCAATACAGCATCCAGCATAGTCTGAATCTGAATAGGCCTTGAGATCAAAGCCTGATTCCTTGGGGTACCATAGACCTAGGGATGGTGTTCCTTTGAGATACCTGAAAATTTTCTTAACAGCCACTAGATGGGATTATTTTAGGTTAGCTTGGTACCTTGCACAGAGACATGTGGAGAATTGGATATCAGGACGACTAGCTGTCAGATACATGAGTGACCCAATCATGCCTCTATATAAAGTCTCATTAACAAAGACCCCTAACTCATCAGGACCCAAGTTGTTGGGTGGAAGCATGGGGCATTTCACTGATGCACAATCAGCTAAGTCATATTTTTTTAAGTAAATCCTTAACATACTTTTCTTGACAAATTGAAATTCCCTTAGGACATTGTTTAATTTGAAAACCTAAAAAGTAAGTTAATTCACCCATCATACTCATCTCATATTTCTTGGTCATTAATTTAGCAAAACGTTTATTAAGATTAACATTTGTTGACCCAAAGATGATATCATCCACATAAATCTGCACAATGATGAAATCACTCTTATCCTTGAAGGTAAAGAGTGTTTTATCAATAGAACCCCTGACAAATTTGTTTTCAGTTAAGAAATTAGAGAGAGTTTCATACCAGGCTCTTGGAGCTTGTTTCAGCCCATACATGGCTTTGTGTAATCTGTACACATGATTTGGAAACTCGCTGTTCTCAAATCCTTCAAGTTGTTCAACATACACTTCCTCAGCCAAATCTCCATTGAGGAATGCACTCTTAACATCCATCTGATATACAGTGAAGTTCATATAAGCAGCATAAGCCAGAAAGATTCTGATGGCTTCAAGTCTTGCAACAGGAGCAAATGTTTCATCATAGTCAATTCCTTCAGTCTGAGTATACCCCTGTGCCACCAGCCTGGCCTTGTTTCTGATGATGTTTCCAATTTCATCCATCTTATTTCTATAGATCCATCTAGTGCCTGTGATATTCTTTCCAGGTGGAGCTGGCACTAGTGTCCATACTTTGTTCCTTTTGAATTGATTGATTTCTTCCTGCATAGCAGCTACCCACCCATCTTCTACAAGAGCCTCAGCTACTCTCTTAGGTTCAATTTGAGAGAGAAATTCAGCAAAGAGACATTCATTGGCTGATGCAGATTCTGAGTCATGAATTCGCTGTCTAGTGGTAACCCCTGCATTTGGTTCCCCAATAATGTTGCCAAGAAGAATGTGTTGATCTCTTGACCACTTATTTTGAGTAGCTGGGGACTCAATGACAGGAACACTTGTGGGGACATCTGGTACTATTTGTGTTTCATCCTCCTGACTAGGAGGGCTTTCTTCAAAGACTACTTCAGTGTCAGAGTCTACTTCAGCCATATCAAGAGGTACAAGTTCATTATCAGCAGGAGATTCTTCATGGATTTGAAGAATTGGTGAGTCATCAATAGCAGTAGAAGAGGAAGGACTACAAGAGGTCTGTGGTTCTTCTTCATCAAGCTCCTGAGAGGTAGGAACTTCTATGTTGTGAGTAGACAGAGGGTCAAAAGCAGGAACATAAGGAGTGAGAGTGTTGGACTGATGATGGTGATGACTCGCAGGTCTTGGTTCGGATAATTCATCACTTGGGAAAGACACATTTTCGTTAAAATCAATTTCATCACCCTCTGTTCCAGTTCTCTGTATGAATTCATCATCTTCATTGAATCTGACATGAAAGGTTTCTTCTACTTCTTGTCTTCTGATGTTGAATGCTCTGAAGGCTTTGGCTGTTGGAGAGTATCCCAAGAAGAAACCATCATCAGCTTTTTCATCAAATTTTCCAAGTTTATCCCTGTAGTTGTAAATAAACACAGGGCATCCAAAAACATTAAAATAGCTGACATCTGGAGATCTTTTTCTGAAAACTTCATAGGAAGTTTTACCATGTCTTTTGACAATGATTGATCTGTTTTGTGTGTAGCAGGCAGTGTGAACAGCTTCTCCCCAAAATTGCTTTGGTAAGGCTGCACCATTCAACATGGTTCTGGCTGCTTCAATCAAAGTCCTGTTTCTTCTTTCAGCCACACCATTTTGTTCAGGGGTGCCAGCTAAAGAGAAGTTTTGTGAAATACCTTTTTCATCACAAAAAGATTCAAGTTGATGATTCTTGAATTCAATACCGTTATCACTTCTTAGAGCTTTGACTCTAACATCATTCATATTTTCAACCTGTCTGATGAAGGACATGATGGTATCAGCTGCATCACTTTTCCTTCTGAGGAAGTAAACCCATGTATATCTTGAAAACTCATCAACTATGACCACGGTGTATTTGTTGTGATTAATGGTCTGAGGTTTGACAGGTCCAAACAAATCCATGTGAAGGAGATGTAAGCACTTGTCAATAGAGAATGATTGCCTAGTCTTGAATGAAGACTAGTGATGCTTTCCTTTGACACAGGCAGAACAAGTCTTGTCTTTAGAAAACATCACTGAAGGTAGACCAGCAACCAGGTTTTGTGTGGCTATCTTGTTGATGTTCTTGAAGTTGAGATGAGACAGTCTTTTGTGCCACAACCAATTGACACTTTCAGAGGCTTTAGCAAGAAAATAATTTGAGCTGTCTTCAGAGCAAATAGCCATGTTGATGACATAAACATCTCTCCTTCTAGGTGCAATAAGCACAACATCATTATTCTTGTTGAATATGGTTCCCTGAGTCTTAGTAAACAAAACCTTGTAGTCAACATCACACAATTGGCTGATGCTAATAAGATTGTGTTTAAGACCATTCACATATGCAACCCTGGTAAACGTTATCCCATTACAGTTCACTGATCCGTATCCCTCTGTGTCACATGAAGAATTATCTCCAAACACCACTTTAGGACCTGGCTCCCTTGAGTATCTGTGCATGTATTGTTGAATCTCTGTCATGTGTCTAGAACAACCACCGTCTAGATACCATACCGATTCCTTGAGATGTTTCTGCACAGATACATAGAAACAAGTTAGTTCCTATGGTGAACCCACTTTCCAGTGGGTTCCCTGAATTGCTGATTAGCAATTCTTGTGTTCCTGTAGAACTTTTGGCGATGGGAGGGACAATTAGCTGTCTCATGGGTAAAACTTCCACAGATATCACACCCAGGGAAGTCACCACACTCATCTGAGTGATGGTCTGTGAATCCATAAAATTTACAGGGAGGATAAGGTCTGTAGTTTCCCTGTTGTCTTTTTGAACCCTGTTGTCTATCCCTAGAGGGTGTCTGAGCTCTCTTAACTGCCATATGTCTATCATGATCTAAGGTCATGTGGTGAGAGTTCTTACATATATTGCAATAAGGTTTGACTAACCTTTCCCCTTTGGGTTCACCTAGGACAGACTTAGGTTCACGAGAAGTAGAGCATTCAGTGGAAGGCTTAATGTGTTGTTTCAAGAGTTCTACTTCTTTCATTAAATATAACAAGCGTTCTTCAGTGGAAGGGTCAACCTTGTTCACAGCTTTAGTTGAGACAGGCTTAAAAGCAACTTGCTTACCAGATTGTTTGACACGTACATTAAATACTTTAGCTGGTGGTTTCTCAACATCTGTTCTAAGTTCACCCTTAGCAGCTCGTGAGGAACTGCTAGGTTCAACTCCAGAGAGTTTGGGCAAGGGTGGTAATTCAACCATATCTTCAGAGACAAGGTCATCAGTCAAAATGGTATCTGACATATGAATAGTCTCTATAGATTTGAAGACAATGTCTTTGGGTTTGGTGAGAATTCTCAGCTTATTTTTCTTAGCAGATATATCCCTTTTAATGTCAGCAGGCAGTTCATCATTAAGCAATTGATCTATAGTGAACATACTACACAACCATTTTTCAATAACCTTGTTTAATTCAGAAACTTGATCATTTAAGGCAATGTTTTTCAAGGTTAACCTAGTGACTTCATTTTGAAGGGATATTTTCTCTAAATTAACCCGCCTGAGAGTTTCACATTCAGATTTAGCATTTAGCAGTTCAGTTTTAACAGAGTGAAACTTATCAAGTAGGTTCTTTCTTTGTTCCTCAACAAAGTGTAAATCAACAATGGTGTAGTCAAGGACATGTTTGTGTTCATCACTATCAGACATAGATAAAAGCCTGTGTACCTTTTTCATTGTGATGTCAACCCATTGTCCTGATCTTGCATCACCTTTTCCAACAGCTGGTTCATCCTCAGCTATAGCCATGAAAGCCCTGACTCTAGTAGTATCTTCCTCATCTGAAGTCAGTGGCTCATCATTCCAATCATAAGCTTCAGCTACTAACCCTTTCTCTGTCTTTTTATCACCTCCCTTCTTTTTAGACAGAGCTTCAAGCTTCATCTGTTCTAACTCAACTTTAAGTGCCTTGTACTTGTTTTTGTAATCCTTCTTCTCATTGTCTGATGAATTGGATTGGTGAGATGAGTTATTGTGTTGTTGTTTGAACTTGTAAGGTTTGATGGAAGATGATGGATAGGAAGGTGAGGATGTCTTGGTGGAAGGACAGTCTTTTTGGAAGTGTTCAAGCTTTCCACAGGCAAAGCAAGTTTCTTTTGATTTGTCAGTTTGTTTACTAGCTGATCCTATTCTCCCTGATCTTTTGAAGAATCTTCTTTGGTTGGCTAGCAAGGCTCTTTCATGAAACTCTGCATTAAGATCTGTTAAGAACTCTTGGCTGCTGCGGGTGTCTTCTTCAACAATAGAGTCGCTGTCATGAGGATGAGGTGTAGAGATCAAGGATTTGGAAGATGCTCCTTGAACTATAAATCTTTCAGTCTCTGACTTGTATATAGTATCAATCAGCCCTTCTTCATAATTATACTTTCCATAAAGCTGAGCTAAGGTGTCATTCTTGATAGAGTTATTTGCTCTCTGAGTCTGATTCATACTCAACCACTTTCTTGGAAGGCTGTTGACAAATGTGGCACTAATATCAGCTTGACCAATGGTGACATCATTCATTGCTAGGTCATTGAGAAGAATCTTCAGCCTTGTATAGGTTTGTTGAACCTTTTCACCTTCAAGTGACTTGAAGGCATTGAACTAAAGTATGAGTGCCTGAATCTTTGTTTCTCTGGTTTCAGAGGGTCCTTCATGGCCAAGGATGAGGGCTGTCCACATTTGCTTGGCTGTGGGACACTGGATGACAGACTTCATGATGTGTTTGTGAAGACAGGATATGATGATGCTTTTGAGACGTTTATCTTGGTTTGCCAATTTTCTATCAGCTGGAGTCCATTATTTGAGAGGTTTGGGAAGAGGGTTTTCTTCAGTGGAGGTAAGCGTCATGGGAACATAACGACCATTTTCTAAAATTTCTAGAAGAAATGGTTCAAGTCCATCGAGATACACAAGAAATTGACTCTTCCAACTAGCAAAATCTTCTTCATCAAAGGCTGGTACACTTGTGACATGTGATCCACCTCTTGAGTCAAGAAGTTAGGGTAGATCATCGTCATTGGGAGGAGGGGTGAGTCTTGGTGAAGATGGTGTTGCATTGTTATTGTTACCAGAAGGTGAATGTGGTGGGTTAGAAGTTTCTAGCATGGTGGATCTTGATTATAAAACTGAGAACGATGTTTCTTGAAGGTTTTAATATCAAACACCGCTCTGATACCAATTGATAGTCCCTAATCAATGCTAGAAACACTAAACTTAACTAGTCAACACAAGTTAATACTTTTCAAACGTAATCTTATTATTGTATAATAAAGAATTACAAGTGTTATGGACAACACCGTTTGATGACAATGTGTTGTGCACACTTTGAACAACTATAAACCCTAACTTATGAATACAGTCGCAGCTGTTTGATTCAATAAGTTCTAAGCATTAATGTTATGAATATTCTCAAAGTGTTAAACATTAATGCTTGGATACACATCCTATTTATAGTGATACGAGGTTGACCTAAATAGTACTTGATGGTGACTACACAAGACATTCACTTTTCAGACATCAGTCACATGATGCTCTTCTATTCTTGGTAGTCTGCCATTATGCTTTAAGGAAACAGATCTTGAAACAGTTTCCTTTTTCTTCATTGTCTCGAACACACAAATGGCATGTCCAAAGTGTGCTGAGTGTTAACAGGGTATTGCCACCCCTGTTAACCCTCAACCCCTCAGATTCCCTGATACATCTTGGCTGTTATCCATCACAACCAATGAGTATGTCTTCAAGTAATCTTTGACTTCCTTAACAATGTCTCTGACATGGAATCCTCTGAGGTTGCTCACAGAGACTTGGATCTCTGTGAGTCTTGCGATACTTGCCTGCCTCCTAGGCACAGGCAAGGGACTATCTAACAGCTTAATTTTGTTTAAATCTATGATCAAGGAATCTAACAGACTTAGATTCCCAACAAAAGTTTAACCAATTTAGAAAACTGTACCCACATGGAATCTAACAGACTTAGATTCCCAACAAAAGTTTAACCAATTTAGAAAACTGTACCCACATATTGTGAACACGGCTCCTTTTCTCATTGTTTTTCCATTGGCAGCCATATTCTAGGTCATAGTCTTTCATATTTCGTGTTACAAAAGAATAAACCCATAGTCAAACAAAACCTCTAATAATCTCAAATATATAATAAAAAAAAGAAGATTAAATCTGTATAATAGTAAATTATTGATTAAACCTTGAGATAAGAGACATTAACAACTTCATTAAGTTGTGTACCTTGCTACGCTACTTCCTGCAACTCTAAGACCTTGTTACGCTACTGCTGCAACTCTAACACCTTTGCTCTCCATCCGATGCTAAACACAACAATACGTGACCACGCATTTTCGTTCGAATAAAATAGAAAAATTAGGTATTTTGTTATTTTGAGGCTCAGATATGTGAGCAATTGGATATAAAGATATGATCGACATGGCTGCAAACTTAGTAAGATTGCCCTGCCAAGAGACACACAATCCAAATTCTAACTGAATCCAGTTGGAAACACTCAAAATTTATCATCATAGCCTTTTTACAGTTAGCATAACCAAGTATCAACAAAGTATTAACAAAATGTGTCCAACTGAACTCGGCTGAAAATACCACCCTCGTGGTGTTGCCTCGTCGACGAACAACACAAACATAAGAGTATCCGGTGTCATTACAGCCAAGCAGTAAACAACCTAAATATTTGTGAAGGTCTCGGAACTTACCTTTAGGAGTGTAAATATGCAACACATGTTTTACAACATAGATCAGTGAATGCAAATCCACATAGGAAACACAAAACAGTAAAGTAAGTGGAAACTATAAGGGCATCCGACCCGCCATGGCTGCTAGCACGATGTCGTGCTGCCCCCCCAAGATGCGGGCTGGTTTAAGTCTTCCATGGCTGCATTCATAACATGTTGCCACGCCAAGTCATCGACTTTCACACGTTCTGTTCAGGGTGCTTATATTTCATCATTGCCTCGCAAGGTAAACCAAATCATATCATGCCAGTTTAATTTGCAGCTTATGAGCGTATTAACATCGTCGCACAGTCGACACAATCGTCGCACGCCATGGATAACGGCAACGAAAGGGACGGTGACATCGAAGAAGTGTAACCTGAAAGTATAAGCAAGCCCGCACCATAAATCTTAAGTATAACAATTTAAACAGCAATTCAAATTATACACGCTAATATTTTTCAAGAAAGCTACTTAATATCTTAACAACAATTCAAAGTGTAAGCAAGCCTGCACCATAAATCTTAATTACAACAATCTTAACAATAATTTTAACAATAATCTTAACAACAATTCAGACCAATGCATCACCACATTAGCGTTAACGAACTCAACCTCTAGTTTATGAAATCCTAACTACAAATACAAAAGATCTCATCTACACAGTTGTTCATTTCTTACCTTATGTTTGATGCTGCAATTGAAGTTGTTGTTGCCACAACTTTCAATCTGAAAAGAGTGTAATCTTAGGCCTTGTTTGTTTTTTCCAGATAACCTCTTCTAACTTCTTTTACCTCTTTCGTCTGAAGCTGGCAGAGTTTTAATGTTTGTTTTTTTTGTAGACAAAAGTGACAGAAAAAAATCACTTATCACCTCTTCACTTTGAAGACAAAAACTCTCTTCTTCCCTCTTCTTTTCACTTCTTCAACACTCACCTCCCACCACCACTTTCAATATTCATTTTTCTCCGATATTTTACGTCAGTAACTCTACGTTTTCGTCAGTAAATTTACGTTTTCGTTTAGTAAATTTACGTTTTCAGCAGTAATTTTACGTTTTCGTTAGTAATTTAACGTTTTCGTCAATACATTAACGTTTTTGTCATCAATATTTCTTTTTCGTCAGTACTTTTTACGTTTTTCTCAATAAATTTACGATTTCGTCATAAAATTTACGTTTTCTTTTGAAAAATTACGTTTTCATCAGAAAATTTACGTTTTCGTCAGAAAATTTATTTTTTCGAAAGAAAATTTACGTTTTCGAAAGAAAATTTAAGTTTCCGTAAAAAAATTTACGTTTTTGTCAGTAAATTTACGTTTTCGCCATAAAATTTACCTTTTCGTCTCTAAATTTACGTTTTCATCAGAAAATTTACGTTTTTGACAGTAATTTTACGTTTGCGTCAGTAATTTTTCGTTTTCGCCAGCAAATTTACGTTTTAGACACAAAATTTACGTTTTCGTTAGAAAATTTATGTTTTTATCAGTAATTTTACTTTTTCGTCAGCAATTTTACGTTTTCGTCAGTAAATTTACGTTTACGTCAGAAAATTTATGGTTTCGTCAAAAAATTTACGTTTTCGTCAGTAAATTTACGTTTTCGCCAAAAAATTTACCTTTTCATCTCTAAATTAACGTTTTCATCAGAATATTTACATTTTGTCAGTAATTTTACGTTTTCGTCAGTAAAATTATGTTTTCGTAAGAAAATTTACGTTTTCGTCAGATTATTTACGTTTTCGCCAAAAAAATTTACGTTTTCATCAGTAATTTTACGCTTTCGTCAGTAAATTTACGTTTTCGACAGAAAATTTACGTTTTCATCATAAAGTTTACGTTTTCATCAGTAAATTTACGTTTCGTCAGTAAAGTAACGTTTTCGACAGTATTTTTACGTTTTCGTCTGTAAATTTACGTTTTCGTCTCTAAGTTTATGTTTTCGTCTGTAAGTTTATGTTTTCGTCAGTAAATTTACGTTTTTGTCTCTAAATTTATGTATTCGTCTGTAAATTTACATTTTCGTCAGTAATTTTATGTTTTCGTCTGTAATATTACGTTTTCGTCATTATTTTACATTTTTGTCCTATTTTTCCGGTTTTGTCCGTTTTCGCCAGTAAATTTACGTTTTCGTAAAAAGTTAGTTTGCGTCAGTAAATTTATGTTTTCGTTTAGTAATTTTACGTTTGCATTCTTAAATTTACGTTTTCGCCAGTGAAATTTATTTTTTCGTTACTAAATTTACGTTTTCATCAGAAACATAACTTTACTGACGAAAACGTAAATTTACTGACGAAAACGTAAATTTTATGATGAAAACGTAGATTTACTGATGAAAACGTAAATTTTTTGACGTAGACGTAAAACTACTGACAAAAACGTAAATTTTGTGATGAAAACGTAAATTTACTGACGAAAACGTAAAATTACTGACAAAAACGTAAATTTCTGATGAAAAGCTAAATTTAGAGACGAAAAGGTAATTTTTCTGGCAAAAACGCAAACGTATTGATGGAAACGTAAATTTTTTGACGAAAACATAAATTTTCTGACGAAAACGTAAATTTTCTAACGAGAACTTAAATTTTATGACGAAAACGTAAATTTTCTGCCAAAAACGTAAATTTACTGTCAAAAACGTAAATTTACTGACGAAAATGTTAAATTACTGACTAACACGTAAAATTACTGTTGAAAACGTAAATTTACTAACGAAAACGTAAATTTTATGCGGAAAACTTATTTTTATGACGAAAACTTAAATTTTATGACCAAAACGTAAATTTTCTGACTAAACCGTAAAATCACTGACGAAAACATAAATTTACGGATGAAAACATAAAAATACTGACGAAAACGTAAACTTACTGACAAAAATGTAAACTTACTAACGAAAACGTAAATTTTATGACAAAACGTGAAAGTACGGACGAAAATGTAAAATTACTGATGAAAACGTAAATTTACTGATGAAAACGTAAAAATATTGACGAATGCATAAAATTACTGTTGACAACGCAAGATTACTGACAAAAACGTAAATTTAATAAGGAAACGTAAAACTACAGACGAAAACGTAAAAGTAGTGAAAAACGTAAAAAACACTAGTGAAAAAGATGAAGAGATAAAAAGTAGAAAAGAAGTGCTTCAATAGTATAAAAACAAACGGTCTTTTTCGTGTAGATAAAGACATTAGATGCACCTCTTCTTTTGCAGACATGGTTTGCAGATGAAGAGGTAAAACCTCTAAAAAAACAAATGAGGCCTTAGTTTACGAACCCCTAAAAAATCTGCATAAAAGATTGAGAAAGACCAATCAACAAATTATAATCTTTATAGATAAATAAGATCCATTAGTATAGATCAAGATCCATCAATATAGATAAAAAAAATTCATCAATATAGATAAAAAACGATCCATCAATATAGATCAAAGATCCATTAGAATATATCATAGATCCATCAGTATGGATGAAAGAAGATGAGAGAGAGATAATGAATGATTGGGAGTAAGAGAGAAATATATACCCGCTTTTTATCACTCACATATACTCCATACAAATCGACGGCGTTCCTTCGTATGTATCAACGGTTGGAAAAGCTTGAAAAAAAGTAACAAGCAACAACGGTTGTAAAGAAGGAAGCAACTTTACAAATGAACGAATGGAAAAAAGTTGCAAAAAATTCATCATCAACAACGGTTGTAAAGAAGGCATCATTTCCAGATGTGTGGAGGAGATGAAAGGCTACAGGGCGGCTCTCACAGACAATATATAGTATTTTATTCAGGATTTTTCATTCCCCTAAATGTATTGAAGGGGTAATGATGCACGTCGCAAATAGTTGGGAAAACTAAAAGATTACATATCACTAAATAGTTTTTAAATATGTTACAAATGATCAACCCATAAACAATATTATGTGAAAATTTCATCACTATCTTACATGTGAGGATATACTTAATCCAATGGTAAGGCAAACCACGTTCCGGTGACCTTTGATGATATTGGGTACCGGAATCGAGACTGCCTGTTTTTTTTATCATGTACAATACCGTTTTTTTTCTTCGCTTGTTTCTTAGTGCGGATACCATACCGTGTTTAATAAATCAGTACCGGTATAAGTCAATATCGGTATGATTCGAATACTGCATCATTTTTTCGGTTTTACATATGCTCATCCTTATGTTTGATATATCACATATGGTATAACACTATGTAAGTTCGATCATTCAACATATTTGTTGTAAAATGCGTGTAACTATGCATAGAACTTTAAACATGTATCGGTTTAACATTGAACTTACAAATTAATACAGTTTATTTACAGAAGTTGAAGGAAATATAAGTTTTTTTCTAAAGTTAAACTCGATTGTTGTATCATATGTAACATTTAACAATGCTCAAACTCGCTTGATGAGTCATATGTGGTTATATAATGTAAATATTGATTAACGGACCAACAAGTCATCTATTATTCTAACAATTGGACACGGGCGAAACAACAACATTAGACCTCGGGGTGATGGGCGCAGTGAAAAAGGGAGGGGAATCACATTAAGGGTCAACAAAAAAGGAATGGTGATGACGTATAGTCCCTAGTCGAGCTAGATAGTCCGACTCACGGGTACTACCCACATCCATCAGGAATGGATTAATGCATATGTGATGCGCGTATAGCCCAGGAGGCCCAGTAAGTTGTTGTCGCACATACGGTTTATTGTTCAACTAGGTCCTTGTCGCACTACGACATGATTAGACCATAATATAATCTATCATATAGATATATTCGCCTAAAGAGAAGAGATATACACTTACCTCGGTTATGCGATAAGGATTAAACTACTTTGGGTCATTATCTCTTCCTTTGGCCGCAAGAATAGGAGAGCCCAGCTAGGACTCACTCGAGTATAAAAGGAACCCCATAGGTTCCACAAAGGTACGATACACACAATACCCTAAACCCTAACATACTCAAATCGATTACTTACTCTCACGCCGAAGTCTAATTGTGGGTCGCAAACTCACGGTAAGCCTACTGCGGTGTCTGTTTTTAGTGCGCAGGGTCCTTAAAGAAGTTTCACTTGGTGCAAGAGCCGGAGTCCACAAGACCCCAAGTTAAGCCTAATTTGGGTCAAGCTCGGTCCATCCAACTTTTGTATCAACAAGTTGGCGCCGTCCGTGGGACCCTACACTAACTCTAAGCAATGACGAAAAACGGTGCAAACCCATCCCAACCGAAGGGCGGATCTAAGAAGCCAGCGGGACCATTCTCAAGTTTCGAATGCGAGACCCCCAAAATATGACATGGAACAACTAGGCAACGAGGGGATCATATGTCAAGGTTCAAGTAACAATGAGTTATAAATGACATGAAAATGACGTAATAAAAGACTTATATATTACATCACATTATATCAGAGTTTCAAAGCATCGGTCCCACAAGTTTTAAAACATAACATAACAAAATACCATAACATCATAGTTTTAAGTTTAAAATAACAAAAGATGAGCGGAAGACTTTAACAACGCCATTTATAACAAAAGCATGAACATAACACAACACAGATCTTTCCAAGCTGCCAACATCCTGCGGGATTCCTATCCAAGCATATTAAGCGTTATTACCTGAGATTAAAACATGTAAAACCCGTCAACATAAAGTTGAGTGATATTCATAGGTTTATAAAACTAAGTAATGGAACACAATAGAATTTATAAATCACGTAATGGGGGGGGGGGGATAACTAAGTACATTTTACATAGTCACGATGAAGATTATTGCTATTTAGTCTCATGAACCGAAGCTTAACTCAAAGTAAGTTCCTCTAGGGAGTATTTAACCTAAATACTCAAGTATAAAAAAATGTAAGTGCGTCAAGGTAATCGGGACGGGGATTGTCAATCCCGATGGATCCACCCACAACATTCGCGCTTAGCGCAAAGCATACAGGACAATGAACGGTTCATGATAAATAGAGGAAACTCAAGGCTAACGTCTAAATGCAATAATATCATTGAATTCATCTGGCAGTATACAATTCTGGATAGCATACAATTTAAAAGATTGTGTTCCAACATGTTAATCTCACCCCGTGTTTTGAAACAATAAACAAGTAGCTAGAGGGGCTATGAACTCACCTTAGCTATAAGGTGGAATCAACACGAAACTGGAGGGCTCAGTAGTAACAACGGAAAGTCAAGCAACCTTAAGTCATCCGAGACCTACGATAACGGGAAATGAAAGTTTAGAAGACACGAATTAAATGTTTATAAAAACACTTGAATTAAATGAGTACATAACCAAATTATGACACATAAGAAAAACTATGCAAGGGGTACTTCTAGACTCCACCTAAAAGTACACTTTTACTAGACAATGCTTTCGATAAAAACTGCCGGCACATACCAAATGTACGGGCTTATTTACCTTGCTTAGACACGTCAAATGTTTATGGTACTAACTGAGAAGCTCACTTAACATCTATAGAAAGACATATAAAAAGCTCGTCAAAAGTTCATACTTCTAAGACTCACTGCCCGACACATCTTCGAGTTACAAAATCCGGACAGAATTATGTCTTTGACTCGTAAAACCATTTTGACCTTCCTAAACAATACCATTTATAAACCCGACACATAGACTCACAACCCTAAGTTTATAGTCCAAAAACAGCCTTTGAATATTTTTAAAACTCAACTTATAGTCCCCGAGATTCGATCCAAATATCGACAACAACTTTAAATTGTGCCGATACTCGTCTCCCGGTACACGAATAATCAAACTATCGCTATTTCCAACTCGTTTGGAGTTAGAAGCTCTAATTTATATCAAATCGAAGCTAAGAAAAATATCTACAGCCCTATCTTATTAGTTTAATAATAAAATAAGTTTAAGATACCCAAAACCAACTTATACTTTCTGCCTAATATTAGTACTTTGAAAATCATATCAAATGACTTTTTCAACATGATCTAACCATTTTTATACTCATAAAAATCATCCTAATATCATCCTATAACATCTCAAACCCTTGCATGCAACAAAATCAAAAGATCAAAATCAAAACTTAGACTTTTAAACATCAAAATAACATAATCTAGCCATGATCATCCGAAAAATAATGATCAAACAACTTTTCAACCATGAAATCATCAAAACATGAAAACTTGTTGCATGTGGAAAATTTTTGTATCAAAAGATGCACCTTTCAAATTTATGAGGTGGTCTTTTAATTGTTTTGAGTAATTTGGGATGGATGATGAAGAAATTGAGGGGTTTTTCGTTAGGGGGTCACGACAACAAGGAGGAGAAAGAGGTGGTTGTGTGATTTTTTTTATAAAATGGATGTATGTGTTTAGTTGGTGGAAGAAATAAGCTTTTTATATGTTGGTTTAAGTGGAGGGCTAAATCTTGCCACTTTTGAAACTTTAGGACCACAAAATAAATACTTTGTTAAAAAGTGAGAAATGACTATTAGTCAATTTTACAAATATTTACGGGGTTCGGGTTTCGTAAAAATACTTTCTCAAAAGTTAAAACGCACCCAAAATAAGTTAATATAGACTCCCGTCTCGACTTAACACGACATTAAAAGAAAACATCGAAAACATCGAACATTGAAACAATCGACAGTAAAAATATGAAATACAAGAATTTATTACTGCGCCCATTATCGGTCTAGACTTAATGCAATGTAAAGATCAATATCTTTAGGTCGAAATATTTAGCCCTCGATTCTCGTTCTGTTGATTCAAGTAAACGTGTGTAAAAATGAACGTGGGTGATTTTAAATCAAAATATTTGATTTAAATAAATATTGAATTATAAAATAAAAATAATTTTATAATATCGAATAAGTATCAACATTGATTAAAATAATGAATAAGAATAAAATAATTACCAGGAAAATACGAGATCTCACAGTCTTCCCCCATAAGGAACTCTGGTCCCTCAGAGTTTAACTAGAGATGGAAGAAGAAGACGAGAACAGATGGGGATACTTAGTCTTGAACTGGTTTTCACTTTCCCAAGTGAACTCAGCACCCCGACGTGAATCCCAGCGAACTTTAACGATAGGAATCCAACTACGTTTCAACTTCTTGACTTGGCGATCCACAATCTCTATTGGTTCTTCAATGAAGTACATTTTCTCGTCCACCCTTATTTCTTCTAACGGTATCTGAACATCTGATTCAGCTAAACATTTCTTAAGATTGGAAACATGGAATACGTCGTGAACACAACTTAACTCCTGAGGTAACTTCAGTCGATAGGCTACCGAACCAATACGCTCAACGATCTCGAATGGTGCTACAAAACGTGGCGCAAGTTTTCCTCTCTTACCGAACCTTACAATACCCTTCCATGTAGATACTCGTAACAGCACACGATTTCCGACTTGAAACTCAAGAGGTCTGCGTCATTTGTCTGCGTAACTCTTCTGACGACTTCTAGCAGTTTTCAGTCTTTCCCTAATCTGTACAATCTTGTCTATAGTTTCTAAGACTAATTCAGGCCCTATCAGTTGACTTTCACCTACTTCGTTCCATATCATTGGCGATCTGCACTTACGTCTGTATAAAGCTTCGATTGGTGAACACTTGACACTTTTATGGTAACTGTTATTATAGGAAAATTAGACTAAAGGTATATGAGTGTCCCAGCTACCACCAAAATCCATAACACATGCTCGCAGCATGTCTTCCAAAGTCTGAATAGTGCGTTCACTCTGTCCCTCAGTCTCTGGGTGATATGTTGTACTCATTAATACTTGCGTACCCAACGCCTTTTGAAGTGCTTTCCAGAAATGAGATGCAAAACGACCATCCCTATCAGAAATAATCGATATTGGCACACCGTGCTTTGCAACAATCTCATTGATGTAGATTCGAGCCAATTTACCAGTTTTATAATCCTCACAAATAGGAAGGAAGTGAGCAGATTTGGTTAATCTATCAACAATTACCCAAATTACATCAAAACCACCGCTACTTCAAGGCAGCTTTGTGACTAAGTCCATTGTAATCTTTTCTCATTTCCATTCTGGGACTTCTGGTTGTTGTAAAAGACCTGAGGGTTTCTGATGTACTGCTTTTGAATAAGTCAGACACTTGTTAACGTACTCTTCTATGTCCTTCTTCATACCTGGCCACCAATAAATATCCCTTAAATCATAGTACATCTTATCTGCACTAGGGTGAATTGAATATCTTGGAGCATGTGCTTCGTCCATTAATACTTTTCTTAATTCTCCAACAAATGGTATCTATATCCGTCCAACGAAGTAAATTGTTTCATCGTCTTTCCTTTCAAATTGTGCATCTAATCCCCGCAGCAATTCTGCTGGAGCCTTAAAGTCCTTTGCAGCTTCTTTCTGTGCTTCTAAAATCTTAGCCTTGAGGCTAGATTGAATGGTTATGCTCATAGCACACACTCTCCTAGGTTTAAGTCTTTCCTTTCGACTTAGGGCATCAGCTACAACATTAGCTTTTCCTGGGTGATACTTAATTTCACACTCGTAGTCACTAACGAGTTCTAACCAACGACTTTGTCGCATGTTCAAGTCCTTTTGGTTAAAGATATACTGGAGACTCTTATGATCAGTGTATATCACACTTTTCGTCCTATAAAGATAATGTCTCCATATTTTCAAGGCAAATACTACTGCACCTAACTCCAAATCGTGAGTAGTATAGTTCTGTTCATGGATTTTAAGTTGTCTGGAGGCATAAGCAATCACTTTTCCTCGCTGCACTAAGACACACCTGAAACCTTGATGGGATGCATCACAATAAACAACAAAATCATCCGGTCCATCAGGAAGTGTTAACACTGGGGCATTACATAATTTCTCCTTTAATAAGCAAAAGGCTTGCTCTTTCTCTTCATTCCAAATGTATTCTGTGTTCTTTTGTGTAAACAGGGTTAAAGGCTTAGCAATCTTGGAGAAATTTTCAATGAATCTGCGATAGTATCCGGCTAACCCGAGAAATGAACGGACCTCAGTAGGCAATTTAGGAGATTTCCAATTCTTAACTTCTTCAACTTTACTAGGATCCACGTGTATACCATCCTGATTTACCACGTGTCCTAAAAACTGAAACTCCTTTAACCAAAATTCACACTTAGAGAATTTGGCATACAACTTTTCTTTCTCCGAAAGACTTAAGATGGTTCTAAGATGATTTTCATGATCTTTTTCTGATTTCGAGTAAATGAGGATGTCGTCAATAAAGACTATAACAAACTTATCAAGGTAGGGTTTGCAGACACGGTTCATTAAATCCATAAAAACTGCAGGAGCATTGGTAAGACCGAATGGCATAACGGTAAATTCAAAGTGACCACAACGAGTTCTGAATGCGATTTTGGAGATGTCACTTTCATGCACTCTTAACTGATGATAACCTGAACGAAGATCTATCTTAGAAAAGCAGCACGCACCTTGCAATTGGTCAAATAAGTCGTCTATACGAGGGAGAGGGTAACGGTTCTTGATTGTTAGCTTATTCAATTCTCTGTAGTCAATACACATTCTCATTGCACCATCCTTTTTCTTAACAAAGAGCACAGGCACTCCCCACGGCGAATGACTCAGTCTAATGAAACCTTTCTCTTGTAATTCCCTAAGCTGATTCGATAATTCATTCATTTCTGACGGGGCTAAGCGATAAGGCGATTTGGCAACAGGCAGTGCACCCGTAATAAGATCGATACGAAATTCAACTACACGCACAGGAGGTAATCCTGACAAGTCGTCTGGAAAAACTCCAGGAAATTCGCAAATGATATGAATGTCATCAAGCTTTTTCTCATCAGCCTTGATAGAAAGAAGAGAATTCGGATTGTCATCCAACTTCTCATCGCGAAGTTCTAAGGTTTTACCCGAATAAAGAGGAATACTCACGATTCTCTCAAAACAAACAATGACAGATCGATGAGATGCTAACCAATCCATACCAACAATAACATCAAAACTGCCGAGACGCGTCGGTAAAAGGTCGATTAAAAACAAATGACTAAGCAAGTCAAGGGTACAGCCACACAAGACTGTATTGGTACTAACAATCTTACCGTATGCTAATTCTACTTCATAGATAGTGTCTAAAGCAGAAGGGGTAATATCAATGAAAGGAGTGAAAGCAGAAGACACAGAACTCTTCTCAGCACCGGAATCGAATAAAACACTAACATAGTGATCGTTAAGAATATACGTACCCGCGACCACCTGAGGATTCTGCTGAGCGTTATTTCCCACATGATACACTCTGCCTCGAGCTCCATCGTTCTTCGGATCCTTAGCCTTTGGACACCTATTCTGGTAATGACCTTTTTCACCACAGTTAAGGCACGTATTGCAGTATCCTTCCCTATGGACAACCCTTTTACAAATTGCACAATTAGGAGGACACACACCAACATGATGCCAATTACATTGATCACACTTAGGCAGATTCCCAGTATAACCTCGTTTGCCAGCAGGAGTAGCAGGAGTAATAGGAGCAGCAAGAGTAACATGAGCAGCAGGAACAACAGGAGCAGCAGGAACAGCAGGAGCAACTGCATACATGGTTGCTGTCTCTTGTCTCTTGTTGGCTTGTCGGTTATCGTTCCTATTGGAGTTTCTATTGTTACCTCGGTTGTTGTTACGGTTATTTACCTGATTGTTTCCTTGATTGTTTCCTTTATTATCCTCCCATTTCCATTTGTTGTCAGCATTTAATTTAGCAGCTTTACCTTCTACAGACTGCTCGACCAATTCACGAGCCATGTTCACTACTTCATGTAGGGAAGAAGGTTTTGATGAAGTAATGTGTCCTTTAATCCTTTCAGGAAAGCCTTTGACATACCTTTTGATTTTCTTCTTCTCATCTAGAACCATTTTAGGACACATTAAGGCCAACTCATGAAACCTATTAGTGTAAGCTTCAATATCATCATTCTTCATTTGTAAGTTCCATAGCTCGTGTTCCATCCGAGCTATCTCAGTCTCAGGGCAGTACTCAGTAGTCATCATTGTTTTGAACTCGCTCCAAGGGATTTGGTTTGCATTATCAAGACCTAAGGTTTTATTATTTCCATTCCACCAGGTAAGTGCAATACCTTCCAAAGTACTAGTAGCATAAATTACCTTATCCTCTTCAGCACATTTGCAAGTCCCAAATACTTGCTCCATCTTTTCAAACCAACGTGTCAAACCAACGACACCTTCGGTCCCTTTGAAGAAGTGTGGTTTTCCAGACATGAAGGTCTTGTGCGAACATCCTTTTATGCTTGAAGAATCTTCAGCTTTAGCTTGAGTCTCTCGGCTCTTTTCGTATTCAGCAACTGCTTTCTTTACCCTTTTTGCAATAACTGTTTCCATAGAAGCCCAGCGAGATCTCCTGGGTCCATCAGCTCTACGAATTCTGGTAGGCGGCATGTTTCCGTCAACAACACAATACCAAATTCAGTGTGAACTTGTTTAAGTATGTTATTTCAAGATTCAAGAAATGGAGAAAATAGAATAAGAAGAGGTTTTAGATATGCATAACTGATTGTCAACAAGGAATGCAACACTAAGGAGTGGAATATATATATATATATATAATAATAAGTAAGAGGGGTTTGGAAGAAGGTAATAAGTATCACAGTGAAACCAATATAATATTTCAAAATGAAATCAAGGTATGAAATACCATAAGAATAATTAAGGTAAACAATAAGGATTAGAGAGTTACCCGCGCAGATATGCAACATTGGCAGATCCTGTGTTTGACACTTGTAAAGCATGAAATATTTTGAAATTTAGTTATAGACCAAGTTTTGAAAAAGACTCAGTTCCCTATAACCATCGCTCTGATACCAATCTGTGAGTCCCCCAAAATCTGACATGGAACAACTAGGCAACGAGGGGATCACACATCAAGGTTCAAGTAACAATGAGTTATAAATGACACGAAAATGACGTAATAAAAGACTTATATATTACATCACATTATATCAGAGTTTCAAAGCATCAGTCCCACAAGTTTTAAAACATAACATAACAAAATACCATAACATCATAGTTTTAAGTTTAAAATAACAAAAGATGAGCGAAAGACTTTAACAACGTCATTTATAACAAAAGCATGAACATAACACAACACAGATCTTTCCAAGCTGCCAACATCCTGCGGGATCCCATCCAAGCATATTAAGCGTTATTACCTGAGATTAAAACATGTAAAACCCGTCAACATAAAGTTGAGTGATATTCATAGGTTTATAAAAGTAAGTAATGGAACACAATAGAATATATAAATCACGTAATGGGGGGGGGGGGGGGGGGGGGGATAACTATGTACATTGTACATAGTCGCGATGAATATTATTGCTATTTAGTCTCATGAACCGAAGCTTAACTCAAAGTAAGTTCCTCTAGGGAGTATTCAACCTAAATACTCAAGTATAAACAAATATAAGTGCGTCAAGGTAATCGGGACGGGGATTGTCAATCCCGATGGATCCACCCACAACATTCGCGCTTAGCGCAAAGCATACGTGAAAATTAACGGTTCATGATAAATAGAGGAAACTCAAGGCTAACGTCTAAATGCAATAATATCATTGAATTCATTTGGCAGTATACAATTCTAGATAACATACAGTTTAAAAGATTGTGTTCTAACATGTTAATATCACCCCATGTTTTGAAACAATAAACAAGTAGCTAAAGGGGCTATGAACTCACCTTAGCTATAAGGTGGAATCAACACGAAACTGGAGGGCTCAGTAGTAACAACGGAAAGTTAAGCAACGTTAAGTCATCCGAGACCTACGATAACGGGACGCGAAAGTTTAGAAGACACGAAATAAATGTTTATAAAAACGCTTGAATTAAATGAGTACATAACCAAATTATGACACATAAGAAAAACCATGAAAGAGGTACTTCTACACTCCATCTAAAAGTACACTTTTACTAGACAATGTTTTCGATAAAAACTGTCGGCACATACCAAATATACGGGCTGATTTACCTCGCTTAGACACGTCAAATGTTTATGGTACTAACTGGGAAGCTCACTTAACATCTATAGAAAGACATATAAAAAGCTCGTCAAAAGTTCATACTTCTAAGACTCACTGCCCGACACATCTTCGAGTTACAAAATCCGGACAGAATTATGTATTTGACTCGTAAAACCATTTTGACCTTCCTAAACAATACCATTTATAAACCCGACACTTGGGTATGATAATAGACTCACAACCCTAAGTTTCTAGTCCAAAAACAGCCTTTGAATATTTTTAAAACTCAACATATAGTCCCCGAGACAACAACTTTAAATTGTGCCGATACTCGTCTCTCGGTACGCGAATAATCAAACTATCGCTATTTCCAACTCGTTTGGAGTTAGAAGCTCTAATTTATATCAAATCGAAGCTAAGAAAAATATCTACAGCCCTATCTTATTAGTTTAATAATAAAACAAGTTTAAGATACTAAAAACCAACTTATACTTTCTGCCTAAAATTAGTACTTTGAAAATCATATCAAATGACTTTTTCAACATGATCTAACCATTTTTATACTCATAAAAATCATCCTAATATCATCCTATAACATCCCAAACCCTTGAATGCAACAAAATCAAAAGAACAAAATCAAAACTTTAGACTTTTAAACATCAAAATAACATAATCTAGCCATGATCATCCTAAAAATAATGATCAAACAACTTTTCAACCATGAAATCATCAAAACATGAAAACTTGTTGCATGTGTAAAATTTTTGTATCAAAAGATGCACCTTTCAAATTTATGAGGTGGTCTTTTAATTGTTTTGAGTAATTTGGGATGGATGATGAAGAAATTGAGGGATTTTTGGTTGGGGGGTCACGACAACAAGGAGGAGAAAGAGGTGGTGGTGTGATTTTTTTTATAAAATAGATGTATGTGTTTAGTTAGTGGAAGAAATAAGCTTTTTATATGTTGGTTTAAGTGGAGGGCAAAATCTTGCCACTTTTGAAACTTTAGGACCACAAAATAAATACTTTGTTAAAAAGTAGAAAATGACTAATAGTCAATTTTACAAATATTTACGGGGTTTGGGTTTCGTAAAAATACTTTCTCAAAGGTTAAAACGCACCCAAAATAAGTTAATATAGACTCCCGTCTCGACTTAACACGACATTAAAAGAAAACATCGAAAACATCGAACATTGAAACAATCGACAATAAAAATATGAAATACATGAATTTATTACTGTGCCCGTTATCGGTCTAGACTTAATGCAATGTAATAATCAATATCTTTAGGTCGAAATATTTAGCCCTCGGTTCTCGTTCCGTTGATTCAAGTAAACGTTTGTAAAAATACACGTGGGTGATTTTTAATCAAAATATTTGATTAAATAAATATTGAATTATAAAATAAAAATAATTTTATAATATCGAATAAGTATCAACAATGATTAAAATAATGAATACGAATAAAATAATCACCGGGAAAATACGAGATCTCACATCGAACCACTTAATAACCTAGGTCATGGAGTGAAGGGACTGCAAGGATCTTTTCCCCTACTAATCACCCCTACCCCACAGACAGCTGGGGACGCATCGTCCTCACAGGAAATCCCTGATGCAACCCATAATGATCACCATCCTCGCCGTAAAGGGTCGCCCTCTCATCCACCTAGGATTCCGATTCATCTGACTACAACAGAAAGCATCGTAGGGCACTTAAGAAACCAAGGATGCGCAGTGAAGAAGAGTGGACCTCCCATGACGTCGCGAGAAAGAAAGTGCGTTTTCAAAAAGCATAACCACTTTCAAAGATAATAAAAAGAGATGCATGCCGTCTAATGTCAAAACCTACGATGGTACGACGGACCCAGATGATCACTAAAAGGTGTTAGAATCTCAAGCAGGAATAGAACAATGGCCAGAGGCCGTGTGGTGCCACATGTTCAACTCAACGCTCATCGGGAATGCCCGGACTTGGTTCGACCGCCTGCCGGGAAGAAGCATTAATGGATTCGAAGAGCTTAGGAGAGCATTCAGAAGAAATTATATGCAAAAGAAAAAGTACGACAAAAGCCCCGTCTTACTTTAAAGAGTGAAGTAGAGGCACAATGAAAGTCTCGAAGACTTTATGGAGCATTTCAAATCTGAATGCAACCAGATCAAATATTGCCCTGAAATTCTTAAAACTTCAGGATTTCTCGCAGGCATCACTAACCCGGATCTAATAAAGAAGTTGAATGACAGAACCCCAAGAACCTTCGATGGGGTAATGAAGAAGGTCCGAGCATTTATTCATGGCAAAACCGCAGCAACGGATAACATGCAGATGACATCAAGCTACAAATACTAGGACCGGCCCAAGAAGTAGTCATATGGGCATAATATCAGCTGTACCTTAGACTTCCAAGGCACAGCGAAACACACTGCAAAAAACATCTAGGGAGATATTCTTATATGAGGGCGCAAGCTTCCCAAAACCTAGTCCGATGATGAGCCCGACAGACAAACGGGACAACACAAAGCATTGTGAATACCATGACGATAAAGGGCATGCTACTAATGAGTGCATTCAACTAAAAAGGCACATTGAAAGCCTGGTCAAAGCAGGGAAGCTAAACCACCTGATAAGAGACTGGAGGAAGGGCGCGTACGCGAAGAAAAGTGAGGCAAAAAAGCAGAAGGATAAGCCAATAACCATTTACATGGTACAAAGGGAGAAGTATTTCATGCAGAGGAGAACTACCGCGGATTTACGCGCGACAAGGAGATAACGTTCCTTATTCTTTCAGACATGGACTATAGGGTCGGATCATTAACTATCGACATAACCCTCGGGGACCATGTTATAGAAAGCATGTGTCTTGATGGGGGGTCAGCAGCAAGCATACTGAACGCGCATTGCTTCGCACGACTACCGTGGGAAATAAAGAAAGAGTTGAAAGACACTACACAAGTCCTTACAGGTTTTAATGGTGATAAAACCCGACCGCTCGGGCACCTCTGCACGCAGGTAACTATCGGAAGCACATATCAGTCGATAACTGTGTGGATGGATTTCATGATTGTACGATCACGATCATCGTACAACGGTATCATAGGACAACCAGCACTAAAGGCACTGCGCGCGGTACCCTCTACAGTGCATGGTATGTTCAAATTCCCAGTGCGAGATGGGGTAGTCACCATCTGTAACATAGACACACTCGAAGGGGGGTAGCAGCACCTCTAGCCACATCGTGAAAAGGAAGGATACGGAGCACGATGAGCGCACCATGGAACCCAGCTCACGAATTATGAAGAGGAGATGTATCTCAGAAGATTCTTAGACAAAAAGCATGTTCATGCGCAAAGGCTCACCAGAAGGGCTTTCATGGGCTTTATTTTCGACAAGCTTTGTAGGGAAAGGAGAGCCAGATGCAGGATTCATCCTCACAGACTAAGGTGACATAAAAATAACCTATGGGATGCTGTTTGACTTTCCCACCATAGGCATAGAAGCAGACTATAAAGCCCTGATAGCAGGCCTGAGATTAGCACTCAGAATGGACATAAAGAACCTAGTGGCCTACGTGTACAACCACTTATTGGCAAGTAGGGTCGCAGGGTCATGCGAGCCACGAGGGCATACGCTAATCTAGTACGCGCAAAAGATAAGGGCCATAACCAGGCAGTTCGTAGAATATGTCATACGGAAAGTCTCCGAGGAAAACGGTGAAATCTCAGCTGAGATGGATCAACTCTCAATTGTGGACATGGATGAACCTCCTAGTCACGTACTAGTCGATTTCATCCTACACAAAAATATAAGCGCGGATCCTGAGCCAACCATATGGATGACACCTATTAGGGAGTTCCTGACACACAATGCATTGCCAAGAAATAGGAGGAAAGACAGACAAGTACAGATGAGAGCGAGACACTTTAAAGTCATCAATAGGACACTGTACAGACAATCAAGTAATGGGCGAACACTGCAATATCTAGTGCCAGAACGAGCACGGGTAGTCGTGGAAGCCGCACACAAAAAAGCATGCACACGTGGCCCAATAGATGTGGTTGAGGAGATTACTCGCTCAGGTTATTTTTGGCAATTTTTGCACAGGGATGTTCGTAAAAGGGTGACGCGATGTCTCTGATGTCAGGCGAATCCAGGTCATAGGAAACGTCCTAACATGATCACTTGGGCGCCCTCAACAAAAAGTACAAAAGAAGATGGAATCCTCTCAAAGCTGGGGCATACTCTAGGTTTTCTGACCACGTCAATAAATAACATGGCGTGAAGGGTAGTAAATACTCCCATCACAAGGTGATCGTCGGCAAAAAATCAAAGGCGCAATCGCACCTCCAGCTAGAAGGATCACCTGCACTGCACGACAAAGAGATCAAGCAAACAGGCTGACAGAAGCATGAAGCATGGAACAACGCAGAAGAGCAATTGAAGAGCTTCAGAGGACTAGGAAAAACACGGATAGCTATGCGCAGTCGGTACCTAGTCCTATGAGAAGTAACTCAGGAGATAACCAGGATTTCGGGCGATACTCTCCCTAAAATGTCGCACCACCAACATGGATCATTTTTCTTGGCTGTGGATAGCCCCCAATAAAGATCCATGTATTTTTTTCTTTTTTCAAGCACTTTAGGATTTCCCCTTTTATGTTCTTTGTTTCAACATTTGCAAATATACGAATAAAACACAGCTGTTGCTAGCTAGTTCCGCAGTCCAGTTATTTCTTTTTTATCTTTTATGCATAAAGAGTACTTTTCTTTTCAGAAAATAAAATTTGGCCCTCCAGTGTACATGTACAATAAAACGTTTCCAGGCGAAATAAGAGGAGTAAGTTTAACCTACTAATTAAACTTGTCGCGTAAGAGGGATGCACCCCCAGTGGCGCCGGATTAGGTATCCTTTGTTAGGCAGCTTACTATAAGACGTTGTATTAAGTGTAGCATTCCTCATACTTTATGATGGATATGCACAAGACACAGTGTGCATGCCTAACAAACACGCCATTATCTATGACACCGCTTATGGTAGTAGTGGCAGGCCACACGTAATGAACTTTCAACTCACCCATAAGCTCAGAGTTACACTTCACTGAATGTACTCATAAACATGCACTTACACTCACAATCTCAGGCGTGGGTACAAAGACCTGGACATATATATATATATATATATATATATATATATATATATATATATATATATATATATATATATATATATATATATATATATATATATATATATATATATATATATATGTATATATATATATATATATATCTATATATATATATATATATATATATATATATATATATATATATATATATATATATATATATATATATATATATATATATATATATATATATATATATATATATATATATATATATATATATATATATATATATATATATATATATATATATATATATATATATATATATATATATATATATATATATATATAAAGGGGCATGGCACAGGACGCCATATGTA
>JANFOE010001575.1:45000-46120 GCA_025667525.1 Glebionis coronaria | reverse complement strand
CCCCGAAGCCACCCCAACTAGTAGCCACCCACTCTGCACAAAGGCCAAGCAAGCAACCAAAAGCCAAAACAGCCCCAGAATGCACCGAACGATACGGAATCAGGAAACCCGACGATGGATAACAATGCATCGTCTCTTGTCGGTGTATTTACATCGAGCTCAATTCGCTAAACATGCCCCGAGTAACCATCAGCCATGTAATTTGCGATCCCCAGTCAAAC
Source organism: Glebionis coronaria (assembly GCA_025667525.1). NCBI lineage: Eukaryota > Viridiplantae > Streptophyta > Magnoliopsida > Asterales > Asteraceae > Glebionis > Glebionis coronaria. Next base: position 45,899 of record JANFOE010001575.1, on the reverse strand, counting down.
CAAAGATCAAGCGCATCCATGTTTGCCTGCGTAGTTTGCAACTACGCTTAAGCGTTCAGTAATTTGCAATCCCAGTCAAGCTGGCGTTAGAGCGCATCCCGTCGGCAAGGCAATAAAGTCGGGTCACAAAGAAAGAATGTGAAACGAATTTCGTTCATTTAGCAAATACACAAGATTGGAAGCATCAAAACCCACCGTCCCACGCAAATTGATGACCGAGTACCTATCGTAGATTTTTTTAAAGTCTACGATAGGTACCCAGTCATCGGCAGGCTTGATTGTCTTATCAAGCCAGGTTGGTGCCTTACGCGGCCAACACCAACTAAAGGGGCGGAGTTGCGATCAACATTAAGTTCGGAGCACACAACATTCGGTTCTCGAGCCTAAATGGTGCCTTCCCTTGTCTGCCTTTCCAACCCCTACCACCCCCCTATATATACTTTAAGCAAAAAAACTTAAGTGACAGGAACAGACATTAAATTTTTGAGGAATCATACTTTTTTTTTCAAGTCTCTACGGCGTGCGAGAGACCATCGGGACGAGTTTACGGCAGGCCGAGGAACTGAAGTCGCAGTCCTACGACGTGCCTTGGAATCGTTTGGAACCAACCAAGTCGTTACGGCGTGCGAGTAACCATCGGGGATGGTTTACGACGTCCGAGGATCCTCGATCAACCAAGTCGTTACGATGTGCAAGGATCGATCGGGGCAGGATTACGTTGTGCAAGGATCCTCGATCGGGCCAGGTTTACGATGTGCGAGCATCGTTAATCAGTTCAGGTCTACGACGGGCCGAGGAACCTTGATCGGTTCCGATCTCGCTTCTTAGGATAGCCTATATCGAACCTCGTACATTCTGGCCATCCTTCCCCCATTTTGGCCACCAAGGTAACGAGTGAC